>JAFKAC010000141.1:0-119750 GCA_025766275.1 Lactarius indigo | reverse complement strand
CGCCCTCCGTGGGTTTACAGCACATCTGCGGGTTTGCGCCTCATCCTCATTCCAGGTGCGTACTCCTTCTACGAGCAGATACGCCGTATATGCTCAAGCATCTGGAAGGCATCCTACTTTATGCTGTGTTTCTCGCGGACTTCGGTGATCGGGAGCACGTCTTCATGCCCGTACGTCGTTGCTATGCTACTGCTTCGCGGACCAAGTCTGATTGTCATACTCAATCGTGAAGCCACGAAGATGGCTGCAGAGACAACGGGATGCATTCTTTACTATCACGCCCGAGGAAAGAAAGCTAGTTGAAACAACCACTGGCCCCAGGACACCGGCGGAGGATGTCGCTGTCACGTCAGATAGCTAGCACACTGTACCCAATCCAAAGGGACTTCTTGCGTTCTCACTTGACCAAATAATAATATAAAAGATAATGCCATAGAGTAGAGCACAGGTTCTAATGACGGTCAAGCCCTGATTCCTATTGAGACAGAGACTCGCGAGGAGTTTGAAAACAAACCTTGTCATGATAAACTGTGCAGCTGAACGATGCAGATAGCGACCGACGTATCTTCATCCGCAGCCACCGCCTCTCAGGATGAGGTCCAAAACACTAAAGGGCCAGGTGCGTTCAGGTTCGAGGGAGGTCCGTATACTGTGTATGATGGTACCCCTCTATTACAGCGGCAGACGCAGAACGCCACGCTCTTAAACGCACCTACTTGACTTTACTACCCCACACTCAGTTGGTGGAACTTTGCCTGGCCTTTGAAGCTCATTCTCCGCCCCACATTAAAAACTCTTTATGGCCAGTGAATCTCGCTGTCGCCGTCGCTGGGTTGCGGTCGCCTGCTCAAACTTCTCAGGAAACGGCAACCGATAATCTCTTTGTTCCGATTCTAAATGCTCCACAATCGTCAACTTCCTCTGACGCTACCGTCCAGTTGCCGCAGACGGAGGCACCGACTACCGGTTCCACTAGTGGGACACACCCATCGAGTGGCGCATCCAACCATGAAACACCCACTGCAAATGAATCACCAAGGCCGGAACAGGCCAAGCAAGCCGATGGCTCTTCTCAGCTCACTACGCAACCCTCGCCTTCTACGTCCTCTACACAATCCGCCGCAATTGCGCCATTACAAGGACCGTACCCTCATCTCTCGTACGGTTACCCCCAGACGCAACCGCTGCCAGCTTATCCACACACGCCCTACTACACCCCCTTTACTCACCCCCATAATTTCCCTCCCCATCCCTCGACACCGTATGTTCACACAGCTTATCCGCCATCGCAGCCTCCCTACCCTACTGGACAATCTCCTTTCCCCCCTTTCACGGGTGTCCCGCTTGCCCGCCACCCGCACGCTATCGGGGTAACGTCTGCAGAGCATGGTGGAATACCTGCTGATGACTTACCAAGTTACGAAGACATGCTTGTTGAAGCTTTAACGGATTTGAATGAGGCCGACGGCTCAGCGCCAAAGTCTCTGTTCACATGGATGGCATCACGTTACCCTTTACATTCCAATTTTCGACCATCCGCTAGCCAGGCACTACAAAAGGCGTTCAAGAGGGGGCGACTGGAAAAGGGGAGCAACGGCAAGTACCGCTTGAACGCCAGTTGGGATGGTGGCTCGGTACGATCAATGGCGCAAGGTCTCGCTCGTGCGGTTGCTGACATCTATTTTTACCAGACGTCTAAGCGCACGACACGCCGACCGCAAACTATTGGGCAGTCAGCGGTTCCAGCACCTCCTGGCGCCCCAACCTCCTCGCCTTTCACACACACCCCGCTTGCCCACGCCGCACGCGACGGGTTACCTTATAATTCATCATCACCTGTTCTGGGCGCAACACAAGGCAAACCTCCACACTACCCCGTTTACCCCTATCAATACACATCTGGCGGTGCGTATCCAGGGTACGCGCTGTCAGAACCACCTCCGGTATCGAAGGGCAAAACACCCGTTGAGCCGGTGACTACTCCCGCACAAGAACCTGCAGGGGGGAATGATGCGGCTAATGCAGACGTCGAAGAGGGCAGCGATGCCTGGGAAGCAGCTCAGACTATTCTGAAGGCGATCAACTTTGGCTCGCTGTTACAGGCGTCAGTGGCAAAGCCGCCGGTGCCTGCCGTTAGTCCACTGTCACCCTCGGCATCCTCGGCACCCTCGGGCTCCACGGTAGCTGTACCTGATAGAACACCAGTACCTCCCGTCACCGTCAATGATAACGCAGCGGCTGGTCCAATTCAGGTTTTATCAAATCGCGACCGGGCCTCACTTCAAGCTCAATTGGCGCTGCTCGCTGCTCAGCTCGCGGAGATAGCTGAAGATACTCTTGCGAGTGATTTGAACGTAAACCGGTGTGCTGAGGAATGTAGTAATCTAGCAGGGGACGAAGAACAAGGACAGGACGAGATCTAGTTTACATACGATCACGTGTACCTTATTGGGTTGAGTTGACGTTGAGCGCAAAGTTAGACGTCGCGTGACGTGAAGCATGGCGTGAGAGTCTAAAAGTGGAAGTGGGCTTGAATTCGATCCACCGCCAACGTCGTCAAGAGGCTATAGTGCCTTGAGAGTGTACGACCCACTGTACGACCACTCCAACTCCGAGGCGAATGCTCCGCGACCGTAGGGGGTGGGCGGGATAAAACCCATAATGCAGGGAGACTAGCCGAGGCGCGCCGGTGAAAGCAAAGCGCCTAGATCTGAGATGAATCGAATTCCCAAGCTAAACTCAATTTATAGAACAAGCATGTCTTCATCACAGAAGTCCCGGTTCAAGTTCACGCACGCACGCTTTGCCGCCCCGCTTGTCTTTCCCATCTACCGTCTTCCTTTCTCTCTCGTTTACCCTTGACCCCGGACGACTTTGCAGCTTGTAGCTTGCAGGGTGTCGCTCTGTCAACACTTCCTTCGCTGCCAGTGGGCTCAGAACACATCGATCTGTCGCTCCACTTGGCAGCGTCGGTGCCGTCCTCTATCTCCATCCATGCGACAAATAATGCCCACACCACAGCTCATAGCATCCGCCCTGGATGCGCTGGCCGTGTGCGTCCCTATTTCTTTCTCAGAGGTGATGTGCTGACAGAGAGGCTTCATCCCGGCGGTATTTAGCGGCCGTTACAGTATCGCATGTGTGTACGTTCCTCTCTTGCCGTCAGGGTTGACCAATCATGGCTCGTTTCTAGCTGCCTGTGCGTTTCTCCTCTGAGGTTTTTATGTCCCGTCAATATCCTGACGATTGATTTCCAAGATGTCGTCTGCTTCTACGATGGATTATATCGTTCGTCGAATCTTGACGCTTCATTTGACCTTTTTGACACTCAAATTGTGAATGCTTATTTTGACTTTGGTGATTAGACTGGACCAGGAAGTCGCCTTTGTAAGCGCATGTCTTCGTCTTCTTTTCTCAAGGCGTTGTAATTTGTTGGCTACAGATATACCCTGCTCGTGGAATGCTGTCAAAGGCGCATATCTATTTTGCCGCTATTGGCCACTGGTCGTCGCACCGTTCCACCTCTGGGGTTTTATCGGCAACCATGAGCGAGGCGTTTGCGAGACACACTACCACGTTCTTTATGCTTGCACCGTACCTACGGTGCGCTCGCTCCTGCTTCCCGTCTAATCTTTCCTCACGCTCTGATTTTAGATGTTGTCCTCACAATGTAAGCATGGCCAGGCCCACCTGCCTTATAAGTTGTTATTCACACTCGTGTCTGTCAGTCATTTTGATGTTGCGTACCTACGCATTCACTGGGAGGAGAAGAACGATTCTCGCCGCTCTTTCGATCACCTTCTTCAGTCTTGTCGGTGTTGCTATTTGGGTGATGAGCACACAGTTAACCCGTCTGTTCCGAAGACCTTCCTTAACAAGGTGCTTTTCTGACTCTTTGATGTACCACAGTGTCAGCCTTGTTTCTTATCGAAGAACGGAGTGCCTGCTTTGCCACTTCGGACCAACCGGACTTCAATGTAGTTCGGACGGTCGGTGCTTATCACTTAGGAGTGCGTCGAGGACTTTGGTGGCACGCTTATCTGTATACTAATGTATTTATATTTATCGGTCAGATGGTCTCCGTAAGGTGTCATTTGTCATTTGCTATCACTTTGGCTAAAACCAGGCCTCTCCAAGTTGCTCTCGGCCATTTTTGATTGCCTCAACATGTTCTTGGTGATTTGGGTGAGTCTGACGACCGTTACCCTGTCTACGTGGACGATGACCGTGGTAAATTGGTATAGCATTGCTTTCAGCAGCGTGGTACTTTCGGCCCGCTAGGCCAGAGTTTCCTGAAACAAGGCAGGTCTCGATCTGCCCAATGCGTTGCAGTCTGTCATTGTTTATTTGGTTCTGGTCACAGGGATACTCGTCTACGTTATCATGACAGCCTTGAACGCGTTGACGATTGGGACTTATTTCAGGTCAGTAGTCATCAATGACCGTGATCCCGTGATCAATTGACCCGGTCTTGCCGTAGCTCGAATCTGTTGCATCAAGGCGTTGGTTCTTGGTTTGCGTATATTCTACCCTCCGCTTTGGTGATTGGTCCTTCTCTCCCCAGTTATGTCCGCTTTGTTGACTATTCTCTTTTTAGACATGTCGGTTGTACGTGTGACGCACTCTGCAGAATTCTTGCTGGTTCAAACATACTGTTTGCTTTTTTTTTCAGAGTGCTGATGCTGCGCCGGAAAGCGTCTCCGACAGAGTCACAACTGCATGTCCAGTATTCGCACATGGTCGACGAAGCCCTCGAAATGGTGGAGTCGTCGCATCCTGAGACATCAGAGGATTTCATGCCATCCTCCTCAACTGTTCAGCCTTGATGCGCCTGGGAAAGAGGCGTACCACGACGAACACACGAGCTGGAAGTAGCGTTTGATTGGAGAGGCACCCTTGTGTGGTACTGCAGCCGGTGGCCGTCGTACATGACAACAAGTCTGTCGGCGGGCACCGTGTGCAGTGCTTTGCAAGTCCCAGCTTCCCAATGAGCGCGGCATTTCCAGCTGGAGGATCATGAGGTGCGAGAGACATGACATGTGGTGAAGTAGAAACCATACTGACGATACAGAAGAAATGTGCCAAAGTACGGAAATGGATAAGGAAACAACAAATTGTTTCATGCATGTATCCCAATCAGGTCCGGTCGCGCAGAAAGTAAACCCCGCCGATCGCTGGCTCAATTGATCTTCAAGAGCTCAACTTCGAAGCGCAAGTGGAGTTGGGTGGGATGACGGGTGGGAACCCGCGTGCTCCGTACGCCTGCAGACGTTTCAAAACCGCTTGTACCCTCAATGTGAAGTTACGTACGTAGTCAGGCGTCACTGTAAGGATTGCTTTTTGACCGAGGGAAAGTTGGGGAACGCCTGATGCAACATCAACAAACCGTCGAACAGTAGGACGGGCGATGTATGGTGTACCTTCGTCCCATCCTTTGATGACTTGGCCAACGCCGATCTTCGTCACGAATGGACTATTCCTAGAGACTCTATCAGCGAGTGTGAGGACAGAAGGGATGGAGAGACAAACCGATCTCTACTGGAATCGAACTTCTTTCCATCGATGAGAGTCCCAACGTAGTGAATCGTGACGGTATCTGCAATGTAGGTTGAGAAAAGGACGAAGACGAGACGGGAAAGAAGATCATGCCGCCGCGTTTAGGGAAAGTCTGCCCATCGCCAACTGTGATAGATTCGACGGTAACGCCCTGTAGACGAAGAGTGTGATGGAGGGGGTAGGAAGGAAACGATAGGGCTTACCATGATGAGAATGCGACAGCTGGGGGCTGAAGATGACGATGAGGAGAGTTTATATAAGAAACAGGGCCGGGGCGTGGTGGCTACAAGGAGAGATCTCGATTCGCATTTGGTGAGATCGTTCAATCGACTTTTGTCTGGAACTCGGCTTATCGATTGTCGATGCGATAGTTTTGCATGTGCATCGATAACTGCTATTCCGTTTAACGCTTAACGGCCACATCTTGAGCCCGAGTGTACACACAGAACGAAGGCTCTCACTTATCACGCAGATCCAACACTTAAACTGATTCAGATTCGTAGAGTTCGTTTGGCAGTGCTCGTATCTGTCGCCGACTTGGAAATCCTTCGACCAAATCCACATCAAACAAACTTAAGCAGGCATTTGCTCAACCCCGGCGTGACCTGATAAGCGCGCACACGTGGCTGACCAAAGGGCGCTTCGCCTCGTCGACCCGCGTGACGTCTTTAACCATGGTCACCAAATCAAGATGTACAATATCCCATCGAGCGGTCCCGATTTTCGTCCTAGCAGAACGCATGTTGCCTATCATCGTCGCCGGTGACGACTCTCGCTGACGTCCTTCTTGTTCTGGATCTCACGCAGACCACGGTCGGTCGCATGCCTGCCCTCCACGCAAGGCATGGGCTTTGCGGACTATGACCTCTTGCCGTCATTCACACTACTTCGTGTCGCAGGAAACTGCTTCCGAAACGAAACTACCGTTAATGCGCCGTGCTCTAGGTATGATGCAACCGGGTATAGTTGTGTCCAGCCTGAGACGCACCCCCTTCTTCACAATGCCCAATGCCTTGCCGAGACATTCCCCCTTTGGTCCGGACTACAGGTCTCCGTGAATCAATTCAAGATAGGAGCGGTGGGAGTGCACCTCTGGGAGTTTTGGTATCAGAGTTCGCGATCAGGATCCGAACAGATCGTCCCCCACGAGACCACCGTCGTGAATCTTCTTGCCTCGGCAAGGCAATATCGCTAACATGCAGGAGGAGCTCTTCTTCAAACTTCGGCCACAACCTCGGTCGCTTCACCCCATACGGATCCACGGAACATGGCACAGGGTTCTCGCCGACGAGTCGCTCGAATCTCCGCCCCTGATTATCCGTTAATATCTCTTCTGCTGCCTGCAGGTGGCCCCGGGCAAACCCGAAGGAGACATGTGCGGGGCCCCTTGCCAACTCCCCAAAGCCTTGTGACCAACATCGATCGAGGACGTTCCCTTCTCCAAACATATGTTATGCAATCCCAGAAAAAGAAATTGCGAACCCGGCGAGGCGAAGCGCCCGTTGGGGTGCACGTACGCTATCTATGCGTACGGTGGTCTTCAAAATGAAGTCTTAGCTCCAGACTGACGGCAATGTAGAGCTTCTAGATGTGCCTCGATAAGTCTTCCCCTATCCCACACTTGAGTCAGGGCTACTGCAGGATTTCGACTCCCACACCCTCTCGCTCCCGGCAAGGCCGCAGATTAATGTTTTTCGTCACCCCCACCCCCACCCTCGTTCCCACCCCGGTGGTGATGTGACGGTACTATCTCCTTAATGACAATGATCGCCGCCTGCCCACCAGCGATCTTCTTGGGCACAACTGGGACGCATTCCCGGTTGAACTCGGATGACTTCGTGCACAGACCTTATCGCAGTTGCTAGCGGGGCCTGTAGATGAGAACAGAGGCCACCATACACGAGGTGTTACGACCTCTTCCTGCTGCGCGATGGCCAGAATGCCCCAGGACTTTCACCCCAACCATGCGTGCTTCTCCCCATCTCTGCTCAGCGTTCTGCGGATCAGCCGCCGCAAGGTATCATCGTTATTTCGGGTTCCATGATGCGTACGCCCATAATAACCTTGATCCCGGTGCCGGCACGATCGCCCACTGGGTGGCGTATCTCCGCGCGATCTCTCACCCTCTTGCATGCGTGGGCACCAACGACTGTTCCAAATGACGAACGAGCAACCGCCCCGAGCTTACGCTTAATTTACTGCGTACCTCCTTCTCGGCACGTTCGTGAGAAACGTTTCCCCCCCTACTCCACTCCCGCAGCCGCATTGGACGTGGGCTCTTGCCTGTCGACTATATTTCTTGTCTACACACCTGCTATCTGTCTGCGAGTCTTTGCTGTTCAATCTACCGAATAAAACTCGTTACATACCTATCCTCTAGGGCAACTAGAGTACCTCGACACCATCCCACGCGTGCATAGGCTGTGTGAATCCATGAGGACAACCTTAAACACGCCCTGACACGTTGTACACATGTGGTGCACTCGAACGCTCTTTGTGATAAGCTTCAATTGCCCAACCCAGACGAACTATAACACATTTTACTGTGACATCAACGTGTAAAGGTCACTCTGGTCTTCCGCGCGCAAGTGGGATTTCCTACCAAGTTCCAGGGGCTATCGAAAAGCCAGGCCTGGTGGTGAATTACGACAACTCCTGCGTCTAGATAAGTCATAAACTGATCGAATCGTACATGCGCGCTCCTCGCAAGGCCCACGAGAAACGTTACAAGTTTGGTGATTATGGTCATGGAACTCATGGTGTTGGGATGGGAGATGCAAGATGCAAGGCCACTGTGACCATCGACCAGATGGTGGGCCAAGTAAATGATGCTTCAAGCGATTTCGTACCTCCACCAGGAGGCATGGGACTGTGTAGAGATACTGCCTGGAGGAGGTACGAAACAGCCCGTCTACACAAGTTAAACGTGTAGTTGAAGCAGCAAGCCATTCTGGTAAGCCTTTCAGCGTTTGCACCACTGTAGTGTGCGTTCGTTCGCTGTCGTTCACAGAACTGAGGAGGGTTCATGGGTAGAGGGGGGAGACAAATGATCGTGTCCTGGGGATCGTTTCAAGTTCACAAGCAGCGCCAAACCGGCGGAGAGACGTCGAACTATGCTCAACAGATTTTGCTTTGGGCTCCGCATCCGCCCTTGATTGTTTTACAGGTAGTATATAATGAAGATGCTTCCAAGGCATGAGTGCGCCAGTTGCCAAGAGGGGCTAATATAAAAGGGAAAGGGAAAGGAAACTGAAACCACGTAAAATAACACGCGTTCCTGCACGCGCTGGACATGATGAGATCGGAGACACAAGGACGCGGGCCATCGACGAACCACGCCGGGATAGGGAAAGGGGATTGCGGACTACGGCCCCGGCGATCCGGCACGGTCACTTGACGACGTACCTCTAATCCATAGAACACGCATGCCGCCATTTATGGAAGGCTTGACCGACGCAGCGCAACAGTGCCCAAACGCCAGCTTATTTGCAAAAAAAAAAGTCATGGGTAGGCGCCTCAGACGCCATGACGTTGACGTTAGGGCAGAGGTTGGGGGTTGCGCACAACCGCCCCCACCCCCGCGCGTCGGTGCCTTATCGGCCAACCCCGCAGACTGACGCCAAACTGACTGATTGACAGACAGAAAGGTTCAAGACGGCCTGAATTTACCCTTAAAATATTCAACGCCCGGGCTCTCTCTGGGGTATGGGGATACGGTACGTGCGAGTGGTTGACCGGTCAACCACCTCGTGCGGCTTGTCCCGAGGCAAAAAAAAAAAAAAAAACAGTTTCAAAGTCTAGAACGCCTTACACAATCGCTATAATGGAAAGTCTGTACAACATGTCTATTTATACTATCTATATCTCCTGCCTCAGAAACCAAAAAAGAAAAGAGGGGATGAGAGAGGAGGAGTAACCGTGGAGATGAGCATTGGTGATGCGGCTTTATTTCCATTGCCGGGGTGCTCCCCCAGTGTTTCGTTCTGATTCTAGGGTTGCCCGATGGCCCGGGGGTGGTCCAGAACGTATCACTGCCCGTAAGGGGTGAGGGGACGGGCGCTTCCGGGCCTGTGTGGGGGTACTGATCTATTCGCAGATCAAAGTGAACAAAGCGGTGTTTAAGATCGTCCGGCAACAAGGTGCCAAGCACTGACGTCGTGCCCCCCCCCCCCCCCTCCCCCAAAATTGTGTGTGTCTGGACTGGCGATATTATTGACGTATGTGCCACTTAAGGTTCCAGCCAAGGGACGTGCGTGCAACAATGGCGCGTGGGCCGGTGGGTGTTCGCGGCGCGGCCGGGTCCATTCCCATGGAATGGAGCGTTCGAGGGAATGCACAGGAAACGATCGGGCCAGTGTAACGAAATAGAGAACAATCCGAGGAAAAATCACCCCCGAGTTCTGCGAGTGAGGTCAGGGACAAGGCTGGGTCTAGACGCGATGTGGGGCCGGTTAAACAAGTGCCATGACAGTGGTGATTGGAATGCCCATCCCCGAGTCCAACAAACCCCGCCCGATGTTACCGTCACCCTCTAAAATGTGCTCAGGCCTCAGTGATCGAGCTACGGCCTCGACCAACGACTATTAGTGACGGGATCACGGCGCGGTCATCCGAAGGGGGGTGGAGGACTTTGAGGGCCGACATTTTGATGTTTCGTTCGCATCTGTTTGGTCGGATCAGGTGCCTTCTCAAAACCGCACCTTGCACCAACAAGACCAGACCCGCGCCATCATCTTCGCCATCATGAACTAAGCAAAAAGGATACGCGGAGCGGAGACTGTGATCATCGCTTGCGTCATACCCCATTTTCGGTGAGATGGGGGGCGCACTGTATTGATCTGGCGCGCGCGCGTGCACCCCCCAGATGACAGCCTAGTCGGGCTTCGTATACGCTTGCCCTGACCGTCTACGATTTCTCGGGAATAGACCGAATCTAGAAAAAAGCAAAAAGTAAACGCTCGCGCTTGCGCTCGTGAATACGTTAGCATGATCCTGGTTCTTTGGTCACGAGGCTTGTTTACTGTAGCTTTTTTGCTTGCGCACTCCACAGTCAACAATGGCACTCCGGTCATCCAAACTTTGTGGTCCAGACAGGGCCCACAACGCCAGCCGCCCTAATGACGACAAGGGGGGGTTCGCTATTTCGCGCTCTCCATTACATGGGGTCCGGCGTACAACAAGCGCAGGTTCTCGCTTATTTGCGGGGGAGGGTCGCAATACAGTACCTTAAGGGCATTCGAATCGCTTCTGGCGTTTAAAATGTCTGTCGTCATCGTGCGCAGAATTCCCGTCTTGGCTTTCCATTGACTCGGAATCGGAATTGGGGGGGCTTTTTTTCTTCGTTCCGCGACGTTGGCCAGAACTAAGTTACAAGACCAAGACCATCAAATGGAACACAATGAAGTAGCTTGAGTGTCGTTCTGGTTCTCTGCATTTGAGGGGCGCGATGACCAAAGTTCCAACTCGCCACATTGGGCACTGGACTTCCTCGCCTTCGGCTAATTTCTTTAGTTGGGGCATCACTCGCTATGTTTTTAGCTACTGTACAGGATCCTTTGGGTCCCGTCTCGCTTCCTGCCGACTCGAGTAATTTGGGTTCGTGTCCTCACTCGAATCTGGACGGTGTCTCTTCGTTCGACGTGATGACATTCCAAGTTATGTTAGTTCCATACTGTGACTTGACGACATTCATTGTACAATAGCATTGTAGCACCTTCGATTTGTCGGGAACATCTGACATTTGACATGTTACAAACGACATCAGCAGGTTGTGTCAATTGCCAAGTATGAGAGTATTTGATTGAATCGTACACACACAAACGAACTTGCCAGAACTAACCCCCCCATTAATAACAGATTAAGACCACGTCCAAAGAGATGGAAACCCCCAGTAAAGGAATCGCATTATTGCCAACCGAAGTAACAAAAACCACCTCACGAAAATGGCAGAGGGAAAGAGAAATCCAGACACCAGAAATGAATAGCGTGAAAATCCAGGGTAACGTACGAGGTATTGGTACAAATAACACATAAGCGAAGTCTGGTAGTACATGATATACAAAGTGCGAACGAACAGGACCCAAGTAGAAAAAAAAGTAACTTGATAATATGAAACTTTTGAGGAGTCGCAGAGGCAGAAGGAATCGCGGGACGAGCGACAATGACACGGGCACGAGACGGTCTTGAAGATTCGGGATGCGAAGGAGGAAGAGCATGATGGGTGCGAAAACGATATGCAAGGTAGATGCGCGCGATGAGATGATAATAGGAATAAGTAGGCGTCGGCGCCGGCGTGTCATAAATTGGTCATGAAGTGCTCGTATGGGAGAGGTATCTTGCAATTGTGGTATGAATGCGACGATGAAATATGGTAGATGCGACAAGTGATGTGAAGACGATGGAGAAGAAGGTGGAAGCCAGGAAATGAATTAGCGTCGCTCCTTGCCAGGGAAGAGAAACAGGCGCTTGAGTTGCGGCTGGACTTCTACTTCCGTCTCCACAACAGTCGCCACGCCATCAACAACGCGGCGTTCGTAGCGAATTTCTTTTCGAGGGGGCATAGGCATCACAGGATATGTTGTCATGTTGTCATACGACCAGGAACGAGCTATAGATAGAAAGTCAGAGGCATGTAAAGGGAAAGAACATTTGTACCAAACTCACTCTCAACACAAGGTCGTTTTGTAGTCGGCATCGAACACGGCTGATGATGAGCAGGAGGTGCATCCATCACGTCGCTTCCACTCTCAACACTAATTTCGCTGCCTTGGCGACTCAGCGGACTCCGCATACAGCTGCGCGTTGAAGACGAGCGCCAACTCGACACAGAGGCACCGTCATTCGAGAAGGAACTTGCCGACGATGCCTTGAGCTTCACATCGGGAACCAAAAGCTTGCCCTCTGCGCCAGGTTTGAGAATGCTTTGCTCACGGCGGCGGGCGGGTGCGGGGAATGACTGTGCTTGCGGAGCAGAGCCGGACAGTGATGGCCGTGAATCAGACCGCCTTGAGAACGCGAGCGCGTACTTAGAATACAGATCGTCCGATGTATTCGCGCGAGCGGCGGAAGTAAGTCGGGAAGCGCCAGCAGAAGGAACAGATGCAATCGGGGTATTGTTCTCGCCGATGGTCGAATAAACGCCAGTGGAGCGATGAGGGGAAGCAACAAAAGAACCGTAAGCTGCTGGGCGCTCATCACGGCTAGTATGATTCGAAGTGGAGACGGGAGCGTTGGGGGAGGCTAACGAATAAACTGATGACCTCCAAGAGTCAGAACCGTCAGTCCAGCCGGGAATGGGCTTCCGTTCCTTTGGTCCCTGCCCAAAGGCCCATACAGTCCTCCCAGAATCAGGACGAGAGCAGAGAGTCTCTTTGATGCGGCGAGCGGCCATCATGACGCCACTCTGATAGTTATTATCAAAGTCAACAGCATCCTCCCGAGATTCCTCATCAAGAATAGCGGGCCGTGGCGGAAGAGGGGGGAAATCGTAAATCCGGGCCAAAGCGGCGATACTAGGACTCATGGTGGGGACCTCAGCTGAGAAGGGATTGTGCTCGCTAGCAAGCGTACAACCTTGAGACTCGGGAGAAGTGGAGGGACTGGAAGAATCCGAATCGTCGATGATAGGAGGAATTGTGCTGAAAGAGTTGTGTGGGACAGGGGGTAGAGGAGGGGAACCTCGAGGATCGCGATCGGGATTGTAGTCAAGAGACAGACCACCGTACATGGTATTAAGATCCTCAAGACGGCACTCATCTGAACAGTATAGAGGCGTCGGATTCTGGTCAATGACCGTCCGGTGCTTCAGCGCTACAGGGACGACCGAAGGAAGAACGGGAAGGGTAGGAGAAGTTCCTTCCCGTTTTGAATCCGAACGCTTTATCGCGCCATTCGGATTGACACGACCAGTACCACGAACGAGGCCGCCACCGCCCTTCTGACGAATGGTTCCTGTGGTACGGCGGGTCTGTCGAGGGGCAAGAGGTTGCTTCGGATCTGTTCAACAGTATGAGATCACACAGGGAAGGTTAAGGGGAAGATATGGACAAACCGGATGCAATTGGAGATGAAGGAGGGGGCGCGGGGATTGGGGTAGGGTTTGAAGGCTGTTGGGTAACTGGGACGAGGTATCGCTTTGGGAGAATCTGTCTTGAGCAGACGGGACACCAAGAGGTGTCGAGATGGTTCATGGCGGTAGATGTGGGGTATGAGAGAGGGGCAGGGAATTGGGGGATGGTTGGAGGCGAAGGGATAGAACTGAAAGGGACGAGTTAATAAGAAGGAATGAAGAAAAGAGGGATCGAGACCGACCTTGTCTGTCCAGTCGACAAAGGTGAGACAGTGAGGAAACGTGGGAACAGCGGGACGACCAGAAGAGTTGGGGAAGAAAAAAGGGAAATGGAAGGAAATGGACGTATTTATATTGATCGTAACTACTCGCCGACTCCTCGGTCGTGCCTGCCACAACACCGGCTCTGTCCCCCCGACATTTTTCCCCGTTTCCCGTTCAACTCGCCCCCTCTCCGCGTATCTCGGCATCCCCATATACAATCGTGGATCATGATCTTGACTCGCCCACCGCCCGACTCTCCTACACCCTCTCCCCGCTCCTCTCCCTCTCCTTTCTTCCCCAGGTCACAAGTTCACACCCTGTCATCTGATTTCCGATGCCTCGACAGACCCGCCTCACACACAATGCCCAAATGTCACCAATCACACCATCTCAGATCTCAAGATCTATCCATCTCTACTCTGGATCTCCCCTCATTCCCCCCCCCCCACCTCACATTCATGCGCCTCACCTCGCCTCACCTCCCCCGCATTGGGCGCAGCACCAGATACACTCAAAGTTCCCATGTGCCTATATCGTCTGACGGTCGCCCGCCTGTCCCATGTGCCTCACCTGTTCCGTTTCACGGGACCATCTACATCTGCCTACTCCAGCTCTGACCTCCCCGACAACATCTGAATTCCTTCAATGGCACATGTTATACTTCCCCGAGTCGTGTCTCTCTGTTATCCCGCCGTGCCTCGTGGCTCTTTCGCCCTGTCATCGATAACCTTGATTCTCCCAACTTTGTACGAAAGAAGTAATCCGCTCGTCTGCGACTATATCCTGATCTTCCATTCGGCCGACCCTTCACAACTCATCGCCGACATGTAACACTTAATTTAATGTCGTTGTACATAATATTTCGGCTCTCGTCGCGAATTCTGCAGCGTCCGCTATCTCTGCTCCGTGCACATCGATTTCCATGAGGCGACATTCTTTCTAGCTTTCACTATCACTTATCACTATCCCCATACCACGTCCTTGAGTTGAGAGGTTTTTATCCCTTGTCCTCCTGTGGAGAGTGCCGAGGTGGCCGGCGTATCCCGTTTCATGATGTTTTTGCCAGTTGCCTCTCGATCCCTCTTCTCGCTGCCGTCACGTCTACCAAAACACCATCATCAGGACATGCGTTTGAATTGGCCCGTCAAAACGCATTGGTTTGCCAATCAACTGCTCAGGTCCTTTTTTTTTTGTTTGCCGTGTTTGTGTTCCTCGGTCCGCGGGCTCCCGTTTTCTTGGGTCTGTTTTGATTATTCGGGCAAGGCTCCGGCAATCGCCCATGTTTCTTGTCGGCCGTCGTCCCTCACTTATGTCAACTATCATGGGACTGCTGGCACCGACTCGGATGGTTGCATCGGCCTGACAAGGCTGGCCTTGGCATCGAGAAACGAAACCCATTCTAAACTTCGTGTACTGGCGGTAGGCCTTCAAGAATAGCCTGAAAAAAAAGACTGAGGTCAAAAGGTTTTGCGTGGAATTTCTCCGCTATGATCCCGCGGCCCCGAAATCCGTCTCCTTCTGGTTAACGCTCGCGTTTTTGCCGACGTGGTTATCGGCATTTCCCTCCCCACTTCTTACCCGCATCCGGTTGCTACCCCTTCTGCGTGAGTTGCCGTACGCCCCGTTGAGCGCTTGTGGACAATTACCCCGCATGCGTATCTGCCACGCCACACTCCGAGCTTCTCACATCCCAATCGTCTGCGCTGACACTCTCTGAGGGCTGATCAGTCAGATGCCCCTGCCCGATCCCCGTTCCCGCGCTTCCGATGTCGGCCTTGCATCCGATACGTGCTCGTCCGTGTCCGTGTCAGTCCGCCCAACTATGGTCACCCCAGATAGGTCGTTGTTCAAAACGCCACCTCCACGGTATGTTCTCAGGACAGTTGGTCCGGACAGCTCAGCAATTGTTTCCCCCCCTACCCCCAGTAGTGTTCGGAAGAGGTTCCGGTGTGCCTGGCGTTTTTTTGCCCACCAATAGCACTGCTAATAGCAACAACCTCAATTACTCGCGACCTCTTAAACAGACGTTCCGTAGAATGGTATGGAACCGCACTGTTCTCCTGTGGGGTCGTGCGGTGCATTACATCCGCTGCCAACGCCACTGCTCAACTTCTGAGACGAAACACCATAATAAGCGCCTACTTTACCCCACATTGGCTGAATTGCCCCCACACAGCTCCGCAAGTATTTCGGGTGCCGGCGCGAGCTGCGGCCCCCACAGAGGATAATCCATTATTTTCCCATGCACCGGTCAAAGTGCGGTCGTGGTAATAATCGCAAATGCCGCTCATTCCTGGTGAAAGCCGAAGTCCGCACATCAAGAATGATTGAGCTCGCAGATGGGCCATCAGTGCGGGGGTATCATTCATCGCTGTGTCATAACTGCTGAGGTACAGGCGCGGAGATTGCAAATGCGCCGAGCCCTGGTTGGTTACTGTAACAACCTGTGAGTAAGCTGCCCTCCGACTTCTGTGCTACGCACGCAACCAGCTTGTCCAGTCAGGTAGTCAGGTACTCCCGCCTGAAACAACGCCATGGATTGCCCCATTCGGGCACCTTTACTGTGTCTCAAGAGATTTCCGTTGCGAATATACTTCCCACGGTTGGGTCACATCATTAATTCACGTGGTGTACACATATGGAGTTGGATGCACACACGGTATACACTACGACACACGCGAGGAGTGAGGCCCAGTGAGGCACAGCGAGGTGGGGCTTGCTGCCTCACCACGTTCAGTCCCAAGGTTATGCTTTGCACAAGTTACACGTTGCTCCTCATCTCTTTGCCTCGGACCTTTCTGCCATGACGTTATAGCTGGCTTTGACGTCGACAGTTGGCCGAGTACGGTAGAAGCTTTCAGGAGGAGAGACTGCCGCATGTCAACAGGGGAGGCTTCGCTCCCAATATGGGGACAGTCCTTCCTCCTTCGTCTACTTCGCTTAGGAAGGAATGAGATTGTCACTACGCCCCTCTGCTTTGAGAGCCGTTGGAGCCTTGATAGTGCCACGTGGTATGTTCTCACTTCTCAGCTGCCCCTCGCAAGCAGCACGTAACCCCTCCGCGGAGGAAATAATTTATCCGATCTCTGACGCCGGCCAGGCGTTGCATCGGGTGAACTTGTATAGTCGATCGATCAGCTCAAAGTGAAGACACTTGAGTTGGGGCTGGGTGGTCACCATGATCATGCATTACCATGTAGCGCTTGCCTGTGATATGTAGATGTATTTTGCCGCCCATAGCGCCGGACCTCACACACACAGACAGCTAACAGCCACGCACGCTCGAAGGCATCACGGTTAACCTTTATCGGTCGATCACTCTCGCTGGCCGGAGCTTGATTGGAGTGTCCAATGTGTGTTGTGGCATTAGTGGCGCGTCCACATGCTCCATCATCGCTGTCTTCGAGTCATCTGCGCAAGGGGCACCCCCCTTTTCTTCCATCCGAGAAGTCGAGCTCGCTGCTTGTTTTGGGCAGTGGCGGCTAATCGCGAGGTGCAAAATGTGCAGATCGTAGTAGATCCTTGATCGAGTTGCTACAGCTCTACTCGGGGCGTCTACGTTTCGGCTACGAATGTGATCAAAGATAGATATCACGTTCTTGGATAGCACTCCCTGCCGCCCCCCCTTGGTGGGGGTTCCACATCAGCTGTTTCGCCGCGCGACAAAGGTTCTGTCTTCCAAGACTATAATACAACAAAGGATCACCTTAAAAGGATTTGTCGTCGAGGCCGATCGTCGTGTTGTTCCACTTCGGACTATGCCGGACTCGTTTCAAACAATCTCGGTCCGGGCTACCACACAGAGCATAGCAAGCCTGTATTGTTGTCCTTTGTTCCTCTGGCCAAAAATCTCACCTCTCACCAGATCTAACCTGCGGCTCCTCACAGTATCCGGACTGTGGGGCGGGCATGATCTTCAAGTTGTAACCATGTGAATTTTTGTCGCAAAGCCCCGAGCTCCGAGAAAATTGGCATTTAAGCGGAGCTTGCCCTTGAGCTTGCCACTGTGGTCCACGCTTAGCTATGCAATTGAGTCCACCTTCGCTTTTTTTTTGTGAAAAAAATTCTCTGATTTACCACATTGTGGCACATCTGGATGGGATGACAAGGCAGATGACAAGGCGGTGGCGACAAAAAAAAACTAGTGTCGGACCTTGCGTCGGACGGGTGGAGATTGCCAGAGTGGGATGAGCTAATCCTGTATGGGCGTTTCCGGCATGTGTTATGGTGCTATGAAGGTTTATTTACCGACTGCGCGGTCCTGCTTGATCAGTTTTTAGTTTAGCAGCTTATGTACATGAACTGGGCTATTGGGAAGACGCCGCTGTGTGCGGGGTTCGGAAGCTTCATTGATCTTGCCAGGTGAACGGCACCAGCCAACCATGGGTACAGTAACGGTAGCAAAAAGGGACGTGATTAATCCGACCGGCACGGTTGCTAAACAAACGAGGCATAGCGACAGTGAAAGTGTGAAATGAGCCCATCAGGGTGAGAACAAAGACAAGGTCGTGTGGCTGAAAGGAACCTATGCTTCTGGCGAGTCGTCTTGTTCGAGATGAAACGGTTGTGATGTGTGGGGTATAGTATGGCGTGGGGGTGTGGGCGACCCCATTGAAACTATGAAACTATGCTAAATGCGATGTTGAATGATAGTTGGTTTCATTGGATGCCGGATGGAGGGAATGAGCGCGCATCGCACGCATCGCCTTGTCTGAATGAGGTGAGGCGAGGTGAGTCGAGTACAGACTGCCTCATGATTCGCGAGTGCCTCCCTCCGGTGTCAAACAAGCTGCAGACTCCTGTATTCAGACTTCACTGGCACTCATCGGTGTGCATGAACGGGTCGCATGACCAACTAACATTTTCCTTGCGGCGTAAAATGAAAGGCAACTCTAGTGATAGGAGGGGGCCAGACCCTGAACAACAGGGTTTGCTGCGAGTGCCCATCCGCCTGTTTGCTGTGCAGCCAAAAGTAGTTCCGAGAGGCCGGACACGGCTGGAGTGTGGGGTGGGCTTGTATGAACGCCTCGAGGCGGACATTTCATAGCCATACACGCTCAGCACTCAATGATGGGGGGTTCCAGAATCCCTAATGAGATCACTCCATCGTGCGTGCATCATCAGCTGAGATGCAGAACATGTGGTGCTTTGTATGGAGCAGCATGCATATGTCCCGGGTCTGTCTGCGAACCGGAACGAAAAAGCAACGGGCCAACGCACAAGCTTGAAGTGTTGACGTGACTCGGAAGTGGGTTCCTCCATGACTCAAGTCGAACGTGTTTGTTTCTAAACCTGTGCGTGTTGGGGACGAGCCGAGGGATGTGGCGTTACACATGCGCGAATTGGGTTGCGCAATGTGGGGCACATGACGGCCGGCGCTACGCCAATGAGGAGGGCACTTGAGCCGACTGCGAAGACATAGGAAGGCGAAAAGTCGTGTTCGGGGGTGCGTTCACAGTTATCGAGTCAACATGGCGATAACACTACCCCCATAATCGGTGGTCATGAGACCTTCGCCGGATATTGCGTGTCCGGTGTGTAATCGAACGTGAATTTGGAAGGGCAGTGAATTTCTGAATCGGCGTGGCCGAGACTTCCAAGAGGCGCTCTTTCCCTGAGATAGTGGCAACAGCATACGCAACTCGTGTACGAGTACAGGTAGTAACAGTCATTTGGAGGCGGCGTTGTAGAATAGAATCCGTGTTACCAAATTACGCATGCACGCGCTGGCAGTCCCCGTCATCACGGATATGAACGAATGACGGGAAGCGCTTGACAATTGCGTGATGGGAGGAGGATGGCGCGAAACGTGATGAAAATTCGTAGCAGAGAAGTAAAAGTCGCCGCTAGAGCGTGAATGCAAAGATGGGACCCATATCGAGGCGAGGAAGGTTTCCGTACGAATAGAAAAAACAAGCGTAGGCTCAGGCCGAGTAGAAGAAGTGCTATCTTTGGACGTAAATGTAACTCCAAGGGGAGTGGATCGTTCAGAGAATGAGTTCTAACATGCATGAGAATGAGTACGCATATCGCGCGATAGGCTCACGGCATATTGGAAAGGTTCCGAGGTGTTTCGCCGCAGGAGGTAGGGTTCGCGAGGTCACCGGAGGCACGCAATCCAAGAATAACATTCATGGTCCCGGCCGGTTAAATCTTAAAATCCTAGAGCCCGAAGCCTGAGAGCTTGTGAGACAATATGACAGACACGTAATTCCTCTCACAGCTGGGACGTGTCACCTTTACATAGGCCATCCGAACTCTCCGGCTTTAGAGCGCTCGACACAAGTACAGTACCTGATTGGTGCCAACTGGCGGTGCTCAATCCCGATAGTGGCAAGCGAACGAGACGGGGGGAATAGGTGCCGATGCTGCGCAAGTGTTAGGATCATTGTGCGCACCAACAGCGCCCTCACTGATAGCGCGTCATTCTGAATCATGCCTGGTGAGGTTGGTGAGTGACGAAAGACGACGCAATGATGACAGTGACAAGCGGAACTCACACACTGCCGAACCCGACAATGTTCGGTGATCACCACTGGTGTGCATGAGAACGCATGTTCGCTGTAAAGACATCTCCGGCCCCTCGAAGAGGTGATCACTATTCAATTCACAGACAGGCGTATGCCTAGATGACAGACACGCCCTGAGGATTCGGAAATATGATTGAATTAAACATAACAGCGTCCGAGTAAAATGCTTGGGCTTGGAAGCGAAGAGGTAAGGGTTTGACGACCGTCCGGAGGTACAATAGGCTACGCTGCCAACATCAATGTCTCTACGTTTCGATGTGTGTAATATTACCTTGTAAGACTACAATTCCTGGCGCGAGATACGGCGCCGTGCCCGCCCCTGTTCGAAGGGTCAGGGAAGAGGAAGAGGGTTCAGATCAGCCCTTGCGTTGCCTCAGGAGCTTGCTCGGTTCAGCAAGAGTTGCTGATGTAATCACTTCGTGCTTCGCACTGCAAGGGGCAAGTGCAAGAGTACGAGCACGACATGGACGTCGTCAAGGCCGTCGAAACTTACATTATCAAAATGGTCTCTGTGCCATCAGCAATGAAAGTATTACTTCTCGATTCACATACTGTACGTTGTGGTGCCAGCATGTTGACGCGTTCTGACGGACGGCTCTCCTAGACTCCAATAGTGTCCCTGGCCTCTACGCAGTCGATCCTTCTTTCACATCAGGTTTACCTCACTGATAGAATCGACAACGATAAGCGTGAGCGTATGGCCCATATGAAGTGCATATGTTTCCTGCAGAACAACGAGGACAGTCTCGGCGCACTTGAAGCTGAACTCAAGGAACCAAAATACGGAGAGTATTACCTGTGTCAGTGGGTGAATGCCATCCTTCTTTGGCACCTCGTCACCTTTGTTGTTCATTTTCGTACCTCTAGATTTCAGCAACATCTTGAGTAAGACGGCCATCGAACGCCTGGCTGATGCAGACGAATATGAGGCCGTGAGAGAAGTTCAGGTATCTCTTTGCGCATCTATCATTCCTTAGCTAAAATCTTAACATTCCTCTCACTAGGAATACTTTGCTGATTATGCCCCTCTCCTCCCTTGTCTCTTCACTCTAAACTACACCCCTTCCCCTGCTACCCCTTTATATGGTTCATCTCCAAACACATGGGATACAAAAGCATTGGAGCGGCATGTTCAAGGACTGATTGCGGTGATGCTTAGTCTGAAGAAGAAACCAATTGTTCGCTACGAGAAGATGAGCGGTATGGCCAGAAAACTTGCCGTCGAGTTTCACGTACGGCTTTCAGCTCTGTCTACCGAACACTTGTATTCAGTTTGTACCAGAGTCGCGTTCAGGCCGAGTCTCAATTATTCGATTTCCGGTCGACGCAGGTCCCACCTCTACTCCTCATCCTTGACCGCCGAAACGACCCAATCACACCCATGCTCTCGCAGTGGACGTATCAGGCTATGGTCCATGAATTGCTCGGTATTCGCAATGGCCGCGTGGACATGAGTCAGGTGCCAGATATTCGTCAGGAGCTCTCAGTGCGCCTTGGTACCAGTAGCCATAACGGACGTCTCATCTCACTCGTTCTGTTCAGGAAATCACGTTGACCACTTCGACGGATCCGTTCTTCCAGGGGCATCACCTCGCGACATTTGGAGACCTCGGGTCTGCGCTCAAGTCGTACGTACAGTCATATCAGGCGCGCTCCCTCGCCCAACAGCCCTCTTCAATCAATTCAATATCGGATATGAAACGATTTGTGGAAGAGTACCCCGAGTTCAGGAAGCTTGGCGGGAACGTGAGCAAACATGTGGCGCTCGTAGGGGAGCTCAGCCGGCTTGTGGATAAAGATAAACTCTTAGAGTTGGGTGAGGTGGAGCAAGGACTCGCAACAAGAGCTGGGGCAGATCTGAAGGTTTGATTGCTTTACGCCACACGGGGGTTGTTTGTTCACCAGGATTCACGCAGAGCGTCCAAGGGTTCATTACCAACAACGACGTATCTTCTCGAAATAAGCTTCGCATTCTGATCCTTTACGCGTTACGGTACCAAAAGACGCAAACAAGCAACATTGCGTCACTCATTACCCTTGCATTGGAAAACGGTGTTCGGAAGGAGGATGCCCGGGTAAGCATAGGGTTTTATGCGACTTTTTAGGACACTGTATTGATTGATGCCAAAGCTGGTGTATGCCCTTCTGAATATCGCGGGCGCTGACCACCGTCAAGATGACCTCTATTCAACTGAATCGCTGCTTGCCTTGGGGCGCTCGGCACTGAAAGGATTGAAGGTCCGCTATAGTCGCACTGCATAAACTCGTAACTGATATCACCGTTACTAGGGAGTGGAGAACGTGTATATGCAACATACGCCGCACTTATCCGAGACATTGGAGAATCTTTTCAAAGGGAAGTTGAAGGAGAACAGCCACGCCTTCTTGGAGTCCGCGGGGCCGAATGCGGGGTTGCAACGGCACGTCGTCCTGTAACAAAACTTGCGGGGGCGCCGCCAGTATTGATTGATCGTTTTAGACCTCAAGACGTGATTATTTTTATGATCGGGGGTACCACCTATGAAGAAGCGCGGACGGTGGCTTTGTTCAATCATGATTCAACAGCCGGTAGCACCGGGGGGGCGCGTCTATTGCTTGGCGGCACCTGTGTGCACAACTCATCAAGGTGCGGATACGTTCACGGTATCTCACTAGCCCCGTTATCAATTGCGATTCGTAGCTTCCTCGAGATGGTCGAATCTGCAGCGGCCAGCTTCCCGGCCTCTGTTTATGAGCCGCCACCAGAATCGGCATCAAGCGCGCCCGCGCTGAACGTAAATCTAGGGGGGGTGAGTCTGAGCTTGGGCGGGGCAGCTGGTGCAGGGGTATATCGAACGAGCGGTGAGGCGAGCGGATTGCAAGCGGATGGGATCCGTGATGGGGTTCGCAATCTTCTGGGCAAGGTGAAGCAAGGCGTCGATCGAATCGGGCTGCAGTAATTTTTAGACGCGTGACTCGGCCGTTGGTTGGGACACGTCGACTCGTCTCTCTTTTGGTAGCATCATCCACCTTTCTCCCTATTCTCTCTTTATTATCATATTCAAATGCCAGCAAAGACCCTCTTTGGCGGTCTTAAGACCATGGACGCCTTTGGCAAGGTCCGTCGTGCCGTGTAGACCCTAAATATCAAATCCTCATTTGCCGCCCAGACCATGGAGGACGTTAAAGTCAGAACACGCACGGGAGCGTTTCGTGCGTACATCCGTACCATTGTGAATAGAAAACAGACTTTGGTCTCGCAGTGACTTTGGTCTCTGTTGCGATCATCCTCTCCTTCACCGTCATGGAATTCCTCGACTACCGGCGTGTCAACATCGACACCTCCGTCGTCGTCGACCGAAGCAGGGGCGAAAAGTTGACTGTACATCTCAATGTGACTTACCCAAGAGTACCGTGCTACCGTGAGTTGCCATCCTAATCTTTTTCCGCAGCAGCAGCCGCCATCTTAACGACCAACCGGCGCAGTATTGTCTCTCGACGTAGTTGATATTTCTGGCGAGCTCCAGCGTGATATCGCACACAATATCGTCAAGACCCGCCTCACAGAGGCAGGGTCGGTTGTTCCGGGCTCGCACACCGCTGAGCTTCGCAATGATATCGACAAGTTGAACGAGCAACGCGCAACTGGATACTGTGGCTCATGCTATGGTGGAGAGCCCCCCGAGAGCGGGTGCTGTAATTCGTGCGATGCCGTCCGCGAGGCATATACTCGGAAGGGTTGGAGCTTCGGTAACCCCAGTGCGATTGAGCAGGTGCGGAACTCCTTTTCGTCGTGCGCGGACTCTGAGAGAGAGAGGAAATAGTGCGTCGAGGAACACTGGTCCGATCACATACGGGAGCAGGCGTCGGAGGGCTGCAACGTCGCCGGTCTCGTACGAGTCAACAAGGTCATCGGGAGCGTCCACATTTCGCCGGGGCGCTCCTTCCAATCGGCCCAGTCCCAGTTCTACGAGCTCGTACCATACCTCAAAGACGACGGCAACCGACACGACTTCTCACATACCATCCACTATATGTACTTCACCGCGGACGACGAGGCTGACGCGTCAAAGGCGCAGGTCAGCAAAGAGATGCGTGAGCGCCTGGGTATCTACCAGAACCCGCTAGATGCGCATATGGGAAGGGTGCGTCGATGTCCCTTTCGATCAGTGTTGCAATGGCTGAGACGCGGGCATGCACAAACTAGACGTCAAAAGCGCAGTACATGTTCCAGTACTTCCTCAAGGTCGTATCTACCCAGTTTCACACCCTGAACGGTCAGATCGTCAACTCGCACCAGTATAGCGTCACGCATTTTGAGCGTGACCTTACCACCGGCCAAGCAGGCAATACAGACGAGGGAATACAGATACAACACGGTATTGTGGGCGTGCCGGGTGAGTTATCTACCGAAAGCGGCGCGGCGAGTGACTGATATCTGACCAACGCGCAGGCACCCTCTTCAACTATGAAATCTCTCCCATCCTCGTCGCCCATCGAGAAACCCGCCAATCATTTGCACACTTTTTGACATCGTGCGTCTTTATGTTCTTTCCGTTTTACTCGGACATCCCTGACGTGAAACTCAGAACATGTGCCATCGTGGGTGGTGTGCTTACTGTGGCTTCTATCCTTGATAGCGCGCTCTTTGCAACACAACGTAGTCTCAAGAAAAACACGGGGACGAACGGACATGCCAATGGAAAGTTGATGTGAGCTCTTGCGATCACAGACTATATTTATGCCAGAGGATCTGGATCGCATGACTCTCGATGTACGACCATATATGGCTTATTCACTCTCGCTCGCGCATAATACTGTATGGAGTGTACGCAATACCCTACCATTCATTTGTTCATGCAATGCCAGTTAGAGGATGTGGTCCAGTTCATAAAGGAGGTGCTGAGTATCCGGGAGAGTACAAATTAAATACAAACTCGGGAAGACACATGAGATCTGGGTCACTTTCGCCGTTTCACTCGTGTTATACTCGTAGAGTTCATGACCTCATTCCTACGCTTCCGCGCTGACGTGTCCGTCGCCGGCGTGCGCAACGCTGCGACATTTGTGACGCTCTTGGGACGGGGGGGCCTTGGGATGTGGACTTCGTGCGGGAGGCGAACTTTCTGAAGATTACCCTGTCAATCTGGGTGAATCGACGCGAGAGTCTCGGGGGAACGAACCTTAGCGTACATCATCAACTCGTCGTCTTCCTCATCGGGCAGGTGGCGGATGTGCTTCTTGCCCCATGGGACCGCCTTACCATCTGGCCCTGGGGAAGACGACGCTATCGCATTCTCGACCTCCTCTTCGTCTACGTATTCATCACCACCACCACCCCCGGTCGGTTGGGGTTCTCCGTCGCCGGCGCCGGAATCGCTCGCATCGGAGGGTACGCGCCGACTTACTCGACGTGAGCTGGCGCTAGACTTGCGCCGCCTCACGCCGGCACGGGACGTCGACGGCGGCTGCAGTAGCAAGGCCGAGTCGGGCCGCTCCGGTTCGAGGTCCTCCTGTTCCTCCTCTTTCACGGGTACTTCGATGAACGCCTGGACGCGGCGGACCACGCGCGGGAGCGGAACCTTGGTGGGTGCGGGCTTGTTATCGACGCGGGCGGAACAGGAGGACACGGACGCGGATGCGCGGTGCTTCGTGGCGGAAGACGTGGCGGAGGAGTCGCCAGGCAGAGGCACCGGGATGCACTTCGGGGTGCTGTCGTCTTGTGGTGCGAGCGTGTTCTGTTGGGGCGGGCGCCGTGGTAAGCGATGTCGAACAGTGAAGGGGGTACGCGGTACGCGGACCTGCGACGATGGTACGGATAGCTGCTGGTTGAGGAGACGTGCGTGCTCGGCGTCCACGCGCAGGAATTGGTCCTTCCAAGCCTTTATTTCCCCGCGGAGCGTCTCTTCGAGGCGCAAGCATTGGTCTTTCCATTGCTGCGCCTCTTGGCGGAGCTGGTTGACCAGTTCGGCTTGGTGGGTGTTCTGCATCAGGTGCGCAAGGGGGAGGAGGTCAGGATTAGATGGACTGTCCGTCGGACTCGGCAAACGAGGACTTTACCACGACTATCGCTTTATTCGCCTACGACGAGTGTGAGCAGAGTCTTGTGCCAAAAAGGCGTAGGCCACGCACCTCTGACTTCCACTTGTCCACTTCAGCAACCCAGACCTGCGTCTGTTCCCTGCTCGCGTTGAGATCTCGGAGCGCATCATCGCGCTCGCGCCGGAGGGCACGGAGATCGTCCTCGGCTTGACTTAGTCTTGCACGCGTTCCTTGTTCGTAAACACGAAGCTGAAATGAGTGAATGATGGATCGGAGAGGAGGGTATGCCGGCCTACGGCAGAGACAGTCGCCTGGGAGAATTGTTTGAAGGCCTCCGCGACAGCTACGGATGGATCTGACATGAGTTGTATCGTCGTTGGTCGTCGTGGTCAGCGTTCTGATGGGTCGTGGGTCGTGTCTGTGTCCGCGATCAGGTCACGAGGTACGTGTGTGACCATCGTGTGACCACGTGTTGGCTGCTGAGCGCTCCCAGTCGGAAGTTCGTAGTTTCCCACAGGTTTATTTCGTTTTATTTCGTTAGTATCGTAGATTAACGAACGTCAGATAATATGTTCGTTATTCTATAACTTCTTTAGTTAAAAAAATGTTTTGTTCAAGTACTGGCGTTAGAATCCTTAAAGAATCGGATAAAAACGATATGAATCGATTTGAATGGGCTCAGCTATGGGCATTTTTCAGACGATTTCAAATGATTTCAAACAAAGCAAATTGACAAGTGTTATTTATTTTCGATTCGATTCGATTAATGTTGGTAAGGTTTAGGGCGACGCCGGAGTAAGGGGGCGGTCACGTGCGAGTGACCGCGAGAGTAGTGAGTGAAGAGGTACGAGCGCGAGTATTCGCGTTGAGAGCAGACGGGGAGTAAACGAGTCAAGGCAAGGCTTCGTTACATTGTTGGGCTCTTTTTGAGCCGTTTTTATAAGTACAAGTACAATAATTTCAAACGCTTTTTCAAAAACAAGTCGGAATATGAGTAAGAACACTCGGGGAGTCGTATAGTAGTTCGGGCAGACGCACGGGCCATCGGGCACGATACCGAATCACAAGTTAAGTCGCGCTTGCTTCCCATTCGAGGCTGCAAACCGTCCTTCAGACGGGAGGGGAGAACGCGCGGGAGCCTTCGAGAATATGAAGTCATAATAAAATACATACACATCATAGCTGCTTGAAGCAGCTTTCCGAATCTGCAAATCGTATCGTAGTGAAGCTCATAGAACACACGAGAATATGCGGAGACCGGAAACGTACAAGCCCCTATGGGGCGGGTCCAAAAATTCGGGCATGGTTGAACGGAAAGTGCCCGAGGCCGAGCGTGGTACGCGCGAACGCTACTGCCGCTCAGACCTCTGGTGGAACGAATCCGCCAAATGTGTCTATTACAATCAATAACAATGGAGCTCTATTGGACAAGCAACCACAGCAATACTTAAAGCATCCCAGATGCAGGCAGAGATCCCAAGGAGTGGATGTCCGGTCACACATAGAAATCAGGGGTCCATAGGTCCAGCATGCAGAGGTGAGACAAGCGCGAAGACGAGAACCTGAGGCCGAGAACTCATGAATCCGAGAGACAAGAACAAGCAGCAATAGGCGAGAGACAAGAGACAAGAATCAATCTTGTGTTGAGCAAGACAACAACAAAGCTTCTTAAGTTCCATTGGTCACGCCAGTGCCCTTCTTTGCGGCCGTCTTGACCTTCCTCTGCCATGGTGAGGTTGTGAGAAGGCCTGTACAGGGAATGAATATGCCGAACTTACTGCTGCGACTTGTGCAGCATGGAGTTCCTTCTTGAATGGCTAATGGAAAGATTGAGATACTTGTGAGTGGCTTGTGTGTGCGACACCCCCACACGACGTGTGTACCTCTTTGTCAGCTTCCAAGAGTGTTTTGAAATACGAGTTGAATTTGCGCAGGAGGCCTTGTCCACCGGGTTGGGTTGCGTTCCACTGGCACATGCATATATTCCTGTAGATGCAATCAGTGTGAGGAGCATGGTGTATGTTCGACTTACTTTATGGAATTGCCCCCGGTGGGCTCTGCCATGGCATTGGCCTTCTTCTGCCTTTTGGATGACACTGTCGACGCATCACTTTCGGTAGTCCTTTTCTTACCTTTAGTCCTGGAAGTAGTGTTGTCAGCAGTTTCTTCAGAGGGCAATGACTGGGTGTTGCAATCATTACGACCAGTGTCACTGTTGGTTGCTATGTGGACTGCATTGGACGTCGGGTTATTCACGCAGCCCAGTGTGAGCCTGACTCAGGGTAGGTTGGATGTGGTCGTCGCTGCACTCCCTGGAGTGGGCATATCCTCTGCGTTAGGGGCATTGTTGGATGAGTTTGTCTCCGTAGGGGGGGGTGGGTTATTCGGGCCTGGTCCACTTTGCGGGGCAGGGGCACTAGAGGTACATGTGAGTGGATGAAGATGGATGATAGGGAGAGGGGTACAATGGGTTGATCACCACCGACGATGGAGCGGTACACCTGTCTGTGATCTTAAATCAGGGCATTAGACTCGAAAGGGTGTATAAGTGAGCTCCTACGTACCGAAGCGTTCAAAGAGGGAGATGCCCCTTGGGTTCCAGAATATCCTGGCTCGCCCTCGACATCACTGTTGCCATCAGCTGGGCTCAGTTCTCTGGCATTGTTGTTGTTGTCACTGTTGCCAGTGGGACTTTGTTCTTCTGCGTCGCCATTGTTATCGTTGTTGTCCCTGGCAGGGCTTTGTTCTTCCGCGTTGCTTTGTTCTCCTGTGGGGCTCGGTCCCTCTATGTTGGCATCATCGCTCTCTGTACCCAGTTCTTGGGTTGAGCCTGTGTATAACTACCTCAGTACATAGGGATTGTATGGAAAGAGACGTACCAATTTCAGGAGTCTGCGTTGCGTCCTCCTTCGCCACGGCAAACCTGTTGCGGTGCCAAGAGGGGTATGATCGCGTGGACCATTCCCACAATTTCCATTCCCCGTTGTCGCAGAGGAGGAGGAAGTCATGGGCTTTGTCCGCGAGCATCATCCAGGAATACCACTCCCATGCTTTCATGGTAATCCCACCCCATGTTGGAGGGGCCATGCTATCCTTGTCGAGGGTGGCCCAAAGCATATGTGCCTTGCGACTCATATCTGCTATCACATCTGCATCGACCGGCGTGCCGTCTTTGTTTTCCAGATAAGGGTGGGCTACATGGATGTCGTCATTGGGATCTTTGTTGGGATTGTTGTCTTTGCGTGGGTGACCCCGCTTTCCCTTTTGCCGCGCAGATGTCGCATTGCCATCTGTCTCACCTTGTTTAGCGTTACCTTTCTTTGCCGACATACAGTGGAAGTCCTTCTTCGTCCATTGGACAACTGTCGGATAGTCTGTGCACTTGCGGAGTGCCGGCTTTGCTGGGACTGTCCCAGTTCTGAGGCTGGAGAGTACGCCGTTTATATGCCCACCTGAGGTACTCTCGTGATACTCTTTGGCAAAAAGTTTGATTGCTCCTCTGGGTAATATATAGTGAGGCGTACACCTGGAAAAAAATAAATAATACATAAATGTTTGCATACTTGAGTGCATTGATTTCAACCTTCAGAACCTGGTTCTCCTCCTTCAGATCGTCGTTCTCCTTTGTCTTAATGGCGAGGGCTTCTTCAAGCTTTGTGATTTCCATGGCCCTCTTCTCCAAGGTCATCTGGATGCGTATGAAGTGGCTGCTGTTCTCGAGCATCTTTACAGATGTGTTCGAGATCACTTCCTCTAGATCAGGTGACTTGTATTGTGTCAGCATCCTCAATCCAAATAGAGTAAGTCAGACTCACATAATTGGACCCCATATGCGAGCGCGGTTGCTTGGAGCCAGAGTCATATTGCCGATGGGAACAGGGATTGATAGGAAAATCCCCGTGGTTCCCAATTAGTGCTGGATTGATATTGGACGTGAAGGTATAAGAAGCAGTGGACATGTGAGAACTGTGGGGGAGAGACGGCGGAAGGGAGATGGCAGAAAAAAAAGAGAAGGCGGAAAAGAAGAGGAAAAAGATTATGTGTATATGATAGCTTTGGTTATATTTAACTCTCTGGTATGTATTGACTTAGACAATTCTGTGCCGCATACACCTGCCTCTGTCCATTTGTACTCATGGCCCCAGTCAATCGCTCCAATGTTCACGTCCTCCGTGCACTACACGAGGCCACTTTGCAAGACCTTCTGCACGCTAAGAATGATGCTGTAATCAGGCTGATCAGTGAACGTAACACTGCTCTTTATGAACGGTATCTCGCTCCCTTACTAATGTCTCCTTGGAAATCTGAGCTCTAGTCAGTATTCTCTCTGCTTCTGGAGGCAAAGGCTGGGCGGTTCCCTGATTGAGTACTTGTATCACGACTTCATTACCCTGCCTAATCCGCCGCTCCCGTATATTGTGGTCGACCATGGCTCTGCTGCCCCTGCCTGCATCCTCCAATTCCATGTCACCCACCCACAGTGGGCATACTATCCTCCAGATGTGAGTGACAATTCTTTCATATATGTTGACTACATTGATTTATCCACAGAGGCGACTTTTTGATGCATGCACCCAAACCAACAACGACCCGGATGCGACTCTTGTTGAAATCAACCAATCCACAATCGACCCAGAGGCAGTCACTAGAAAGAGGAAGCATTCTGTGTTGGCTTAGATACCAAATAAAAATGGCTGTATTCTGTTAACTACACCAAATCGTCGTCATCGTTGAACAATTCACTGTTAGAGAAGTGTGCGAGATCTATGAACATGTGACGCATTAGGGAGAACTTCCCAGTCTCTGAGATCCTCCCGTCTTCGCTGACCTGCATCTCAGGGAACATGGAGACAACTGATAATATTGCCGTGACTGGGATGATCACGAGCCCCTCCGACCCTGACCCAGGCTCACTCAAGTATACCGTTCCACTCAAATCCGAAAGCACCTCTGCATCTGGTACCGAGAATAGCGAGACCATAGCGAGGGGGTACTGAGCTTCCCCAAAGCGAATGTAAAAGTAGAATTGGACATTTCTGATTCACGTCCCTCCCTCTTGTTTGATCTACAGTGAATACGTCAATGTCAGAAGTCCACATCTTCTACAAGTTAGCAAATAACCCTACCTCAACGCAAGATGTCCAGCGGAGCTTCATAGTGACATTGGATTCATGCCATACCAAGCGTGCCATCTGTCCATTGGGGAGGCGCAGCTTTGCCCAGCAACAGACACCATTTGGCCACAAGTCGACATTTGGCCACCCCTGTCCCCTCCAATATACCTTGAAGACTGCATGCTTGTCTGTGGACAATGGAGATGGGAATTCTTCGCAGCGGGGTAGGAAGACATATCCGCCTTCGAATTCACGAATGTGGTGGGTTGACTGTCTGTTGCTACAGCCGACTTCGAATTTGATCCGAGGAAACCAGGCACAGAGCAAGTTGACTTGTGCACGTATTACAGCTCGTTGAGTGAGATTCACGAACAAATCACGATCTTGGTGGATTTCTCGACCAAGATTGCTGATCGCAGTCTCCAACATCCACTGGGCATAGCATGCCAATGGCCCGATCTGGAATGTTTCTGGCCCCATGTGAGTCAGCAAATGTATACTGTGTCGCACGAAGTGTAAGCATGATTCCATCCTCTGATAGTAGAGGTCTTCAAATTCACGTGCAAAGTCCACCAGAAGTTCATGGCCTCGAATGAGATCTCGATAAGCAATAGAGTGACGCTGCAGAATACGAACACCAGCAACCAGTTTACAGAAATTGAGCCAGTATTTACAAGGCAAAAGGTGTTGGAATAACATAGGACCCAGCCCGTAGAGATACTGCTGGAACTCCCAGGCCTTGTAACCGGTATTCAATTTCTTGGCGGGGTCCTGGGGTGCCCTTCCGAAGGAGGACGGTATGAATGGAACTGCCCTTATGATGGTTTCACCGTGCGTGTTCCAAAGCGTGTTCTTGCGGTAGAAGATGGCCCAGTCCCAGGTGGACCTGTCATCAGGCTCATAGACATTGATCTTGCCAGTGAACAGTTTCAAAAATAGATTGGGATTGTTCAGAACGGTCAGATGCATGATGTCCATCGTGAACACATTTGGCACAGGGAGAGGTTGACGAGGGAGACTGCTGAACAGAGTCTGCTTACAAAGCCCCACAGTGAGGCGCTGAGCCCGATACTTGCCCTGGGTATTGGCAGAGAGCAACCGATCCAGATGCTGCTGGTACTTCTGATCCAGGTTGCTTCGATACTCAGCCAGATCTTCGTCGGGGATATCAGGATGGTCACATCCTCTGATGGAGTAGTCACGTGGTCTATGCATAACGGGGTAATAATGGCCGTCGCCTGTGCGATGACGACTTGGCATGTTGCAATATAAGCGACAGCCAAATTTCCCACTATGCCCGACCATGCCAGACATAGATGCACTACCAAGACTGTCGGCAGTTGCAAAGATGACCAAAGGAGTTGAGTGAAGAACATAGGTACCCAGAGAAGCGTCGTAGAGTCTGAGGCCCTTGTGCTGCAGGGCAGCCACGTGAAACAGAGACGGAAATAAAAATGAATCGAAGTCCCCTGGTTTGTTTGGACCAGGGACAATGGCACCGGGTATCACAAACTGTTTCTTGTAATGCAGATCTGGTGGAAGATTGTGAATTATCCATATAAAAACCCAGGCCTGGGAGGGCTGGTCTGGACAAAGCTGCACACCGTCTATGGATATCTGCAAAGCAACGTTGGACTTTCCAAAAGCCCCAGAGTTCCATGCATCAAGTAGCTCTTTCCCGCAAGAGGTGTCATCATATTTATCGAGTTGACCGTTGTTGCGTCGCGCGTGTTCCATGTATGTAGTGAGCCTCCTCTCTAGATAGTGCATACTTTCAGCCACATCGTGAGACCTGTAGAAAGCCTGAATGACAGGCCTGATAGGTATTGTGGTGAAGCGCTTTTGAGGGTTTGTAGTCCCGGGGAAGTATCGAGACATGGAACACCGCAGACAGGCCTCAAGTTCATTGTACAGCCCAGTGTAGGCCAGACAAGAATTAATGCACATATCGTGCTCCAAGGGTTTGACACCAGAGAGCCAGCGAAGGCGGCGCTTGCTCTGGTCATACGACAGAAATGGGTCTTCTGGATTGTTGAGCAATTCTATTTCTCGTGTGGTATCGTAATGGGCCCTGGATGTGTTTGTGTTGTTGATAAAGTGCCTAAGAGACCTAAGCAAAGGTGAAGGGTCCTCTAGGTCCATGACCAGACTAGGGTCCTGCAATGCTTCAACGTCATCTGGTTGCATACCCGAGTTTTCAAGAGATGCCATCCCTAGCGCGTCAAGGAATCCCTGCGTAGTCTGCAGATCCAGGAGATGTATGATCACACTAGAGTCAGGTCCATCGTCGTCCAAGTCACCTTCTTGCTCAATCAGTGGGTCCGGCCATATTGACCCCAGGACGTGTTGACTGCATTGCCCAGCCTGAGCTTGCCCATCCCCAGCAGTATCTGGGCTTGGCTCAGGACCACAGACACCACCATCATCATAGTCCAGATCGCCGAGATGTATTGTTACATTTGTACCAACGTAGTGTCCGACTTGGATGGTACTGTGGGAACACAATGCCCCAAATCGTCAGCCAACTTACGGGGGAGGCAAATACAGCCAAGGCATCCCCTAGTCGACAATGGTACTGGCAGCCTTCTATCAGACAGAAGTGCTGAGAGGCAGAGAATGGCAGATAAGAGGGGGGGAAAGGGAAATGAGCAGACAGCCCAAAGAGAAGGTGGCAGGCAGCCAACCACAGCTCAAAAGATAGAGGGAAGACGGTGAACAACCGGTACAATTCCACAAGATCTCAAGCTAGGGAACCGGGGATACAAGCTACCCTACTTATACCCTAGCTAGCATAAGGTTCAAACTCAGAAACCCTAATACAACGATCCTAGGGTGAGTAATCGTACAGTAAGAGTGTCATCGGGAATGTGTAATCATCAGTCAGCATACAGTCAGTCAACCAATCAGAACGGGACATCAGTCATCCTTATCGTAACAGTGTAATCGTCTATGAGTCATCCGCAGCCAGCATCAGTCAGCCAGGCACAAGCTCATCTGGACTCTTCCGGTGCATTCTAGCCAGGTCACATGCCGGGGTCACGTGACGGGCGGTCTTGATGTTGCTTCTATCCGGGCCGGTGGAACCTGCAATTCTGCGCATCATCGCAGAAGGTCCAATGATATCGCGGGCCGGGGCACTTATCTCTTGGTTTATGGCTTATCTCAGCCTTTTCTTCATCATCCTCCTTTTCTTCATGTGATTGCGTCCATCGTATCGCCGTGTGCCGAGGTCGAGGGGGCAAAACCGTAACATGTATGGTGAGGTTATAGGTGGCGCGGGAGTAGAGACACAGTCACGTGCCAGTGACCAAAGTAGTACGAGAGGATGTTTGCAGGAGAAGTTAGATGTGAGTTGGTGCAGGGATTTTTCGAGTCGCAAAAGACACAGTTACATTCAATTGGAGCCCCATCTCAAGAGTAGTTATAGGTACAAGTACAGTAGTATAGAACGAAATTTCAATAACCTTTTTGGAGTGTTTTGTAAGGCTCATCGGAAACACACACGGACCTTCGGGCATTTGTACAGTAATTCAGGGACGACACCGGACCATGAGACTGTCGCACTTGCCTCTCATTCGAGGCTACAAAAATACAATCATGTAAGCGCGAGAACATTTGAGAGAATTAAATCATATCTGTATCATATGCACATCATAGCTGCTATACGCAGCTTTCCGAATCTGCAAATCAAAGTAAACTAGATGATACGAGAAAGAACGAGACCAAAATGTTTCATTGCCCCTGAGGGGCATTCCAAAAATTGTCGGGCATGCACCCCAAGGCCGAACATGGTACGTGCAGACACAACCACCACTCGGGCCTCTAGCGGAATAAATCCGCCATCAATGTAGCGCATCAGACACATCAGAGTTGACAGGGCCAGAGTCGTCTCGATAGGTGCTGGGTCCGGGATCCCTCATAGACAGCTGATCTGTATCCGAAGCTGGCTACAAGAGAGTCAGACGATACATATGAGCCACATACAGAGACAGATGACCTGTCTATGCTCTGTATGCTGGTCATTCTGAGCTGCGCAACATTGGCGTGCACGTTCGCGCATGGCAGCCGCCCTTGCATTCGCTGCCACCGGGACATCCCCAATGGAGCGTAGAAAATTCACTAGATGTGTTCTTGCAGCGTGTTGGAGCACAGACTTGCAGCTTACCATCGGATTACAGACAGAATTGAAGGATATATGGGCACAAATTAGCAGCCGGAGGACACACATAAATCATCATGAACGTGAGGGATACAGTATCTCGGATAATCGATCCAGGTCAAAATAAAATTATGTAAACGAGATTAAACAAAACTAAACGAAATTATATACGGACTTCCCACTGGCGCTGAGCGTCGAGCCGTTATGCAGCCTGCCCTGCCACCCTTCAAGCTGACTGGTTGAGTTTGCCCATCATCCTCACTCCAAACTGAATGCTGCTCATGAGGAGGCCAAGAGCGATCGAGTGTCACACTTGTCTGCTCTTCCACCTGCCAGTGGATTGGTTGGCTTGTACAAACTTCACTGTACCTCGGCATCTGCTCGTCGCACTGCCTGCCAAGGAAGCAAGTGTAGCCATTTCGCGCTAGGTACTCAGTTATCATACTGTAAGACTGAATCCTATCTTCTTACACTAGCACCTACAAATGTAAATAGTTTCATCATATTATTGTAGTTTTGAGAACAAAGCACGTTTCCAAAAAAGCTATGGGGAGTATTGTCGACCTGGTCACCTGGCCCTCACTGGAAACGTAATCTCTATCTTGAGTCGCAGTATCACTCTGCGCCTTCCCACTGACGAGGCAGTGTTCCGTGGTATCGGTTCGCGCACCCTCCTCACGAGTGATCAGCCTCGCTCGACCATACAACAATCTACACCATGTCCGGAACACAACGTGCAACTGCGACCTCCACCTCTAATTTCATCTCAATCTTCGAGGTTGCCGCGAAAAAGTACAAGAAACTGACAAAACAAGATCTCAATACGCATCCATTTTCTGTGGTGCTTGACAGCTGCGATTCGCCTGATGCTGTCTTGAGCATATTTCGGAGGCAGGCAGAACTTTTCGACGAAATCCGTAAAGGCGATGAGAGGCTTATAAAGTGGCTCGATCCGATGGTCCATATCTTGTTCACATTTTCGGCGGCACTTGGAGAGGGAGTTGGACTGGTAAGTTCGCAAGAAACCCATTTATTGCATTCCGCCACAGACACTTCCTCAGACATTTGCACCTGCAAAAGTAATCTTCGCTGGCGTCGGGGTGCTTCTTACAGTGGGTACCCCCGACACTTCCTGAAGTCGTAGCGGTAATATTTATCTCTTTTAGGCTGCCAAGGACGCCATAGCGAATTACGACACTCTCGCCAGCCTCTTCGAGCACATGCAAGGTTTCTTACAACGACTTGGGGTATATAGTGGTGTCCCTCTGACACCTGCAATGATGGAGGTGCTGGGAAAAATCATGGCGGAAGTGCTGTCTATCTTCGCTCTTGTAACGAAAGAGATGAAGCAGAGTCGATTCAGTGAGTCGGCTCAACTAACTCATGACTTCTGTCTGACTATGGAACAGAGAAATACCTGAAGAGACTGGCGGGATGGACGGATGTCGAGAATGCACTAAAGAGATTAGACATGCTCACGCAGGAAGAGATGCGGATGGCGGTGGCAAGAAACTTGGAGGTCACACACAGCGTTGATAACAACGTCAGAGCGATCAGAGAGGGTGCGTGAAATATTCTTTGTGTGTTCGCTTGGCGTTGAGACCACAGGGTTTGAGTAGCAACAGGCACACTAAGCCGTCAGTTCCTTCAGTTGACATACTTGTTGCCGTGAGTGCTTAAACTCCCCCACAGGCGGTCGTGCGCGAAGCGACCTCCGAAAATGGATATCTCCTCCAAATCCTTCCATAAATCATAATCTTACTTGCGACACTCACCTCGATGGCACTACAACGTGGTTTGCTCAAGGCAATGCGTTCAATAAATGGAAAAATAATGGTTCTTTGCTGTGGATCCGCGGAAATCGTGCGTTTTTTCTTTTTTCTTTTCAGTTACACAGACATTGATCTCTCCGCTTTAGCTGGTTCTGGAAAGAGTGTCCTTTGGTGTGTGATCCCGCACACTTACTTTTACACAGAAAATTTACAGTCATTAATAAGCGCGACAATTATCGAAGAGCTCAAACGAACTGTTGGGTCATCGTTGGTGACATACTTCTATTTCGACTTTAAAGACGCCACAAAACGGGACGTTCGCGGACTACTTTCATCTCTCCTCATCCAGCTCAGCGACAAATCTGATACTTGCTGGAGTACCCTTTCGGATCTATACACCGAACACCAGGATGGCTCGGATCAACCAAGCGAGGCCACTCTTGTACAATGTCTCAAGGACATGGTCAAATCTGTCCCACATACCCCATTTTACATTATCGTGGATGCTTTGGACGAGTGCCCAAATACCACTGGAACACCATCCCCTCGCGAAAAGGTCTTGAATTTGATTAAGGACCTTGTCGGTGTCCAATACCCGAATCTGTATTTGTGCGTTACCAGTCGCCCCGAACAAGACATTCGAACTGTTCTCGACCCCTTAACACCCATATTCTGCCGCGTGTCGCTTCATGGGGAAGGTGGGCAAAGGGAGGATATCAACATGTACATCAGATCTTTTGTTGGTTTGGACCGAGCAATGCAAAAATGGAGAGTGGAGGAAAGGCAACTGGTAATACATACACTCTCGGAAAGAGCCGATGGGATGTAAGGTGCCTCCATCATCGAACGCTTTAACATTACTCATGATGCGACAGGTTTCGCTGGGTGTTTTGTCAGCTGGACACGCTACGCCGCTGTATAGCAGCAAGCATTCGACAGGCTCTGGACGAGTTACCGGCGAGTCTGGATGAGACTTACGAGCGGATATTGCAGGGTATTCCCGTGCAGAAACGAGAGCACACGCACCGACTGCTCCAGTGCCTGATTGCGTCCATTCGTCCACTCAAACTTGAGGAGCTCGCTGAGATCTTCACAATTCAGTTTGACTCGAAAATAGCTACCAAGCTGGAAGGGGGCTGGCGGCCCGAAGACGCAGAAGACGCGGTGCTATCCGCATGTTCAAGCTTGGTCTCTGTCGTCAAAGTGAAGGATTCTCAAATCGTGCAATTTTCACATTTTTCGGTCAAAGAATTCTTGACTTCCGATCGCCTCGCCACCTCTACCGCTGCCGATCTCCGTTACTTCCACGCTCCCTTAGAGTCGGCTCATACTATTCTAGTCCAAGCCTGCCTGGTCGTGCTACTTCAACTGGACGAGAAAGTGGATAGAAAGCGTATCGAGGGCCTTCCTCTCGCGTTTTATGCTGCTCGGCACTGGGCTGATCATGCGCGGTTTAAAAACATAGAATTACAAGTCCAAGATCGTATAGAACTTCTGTTCAACGCCACCAAGCCCCATTTCGCAGCATGGACCTGGATATACGATGGGGGTGAGGGGGACGGCCGATCCGTTACCGACCTGGCAAAGCGCCCATCGCCACCTACGACTACCCCACTATACTACGCCGCATTTCATGGCCTCAGCTGGGCGACAAAGCAGCTTGTTGTTACGCGGAGACAGGGTGTAGACGTCGGGAGTGGCCCGTACGGAACTCCGTTGCACGCGGCGTTGGTTATGGGTCACCTGGAAGTTGCGCGTTTTCTACTCGAACACGGGGCCGACGTCAATGCTAAGGACTCGTTCGGAGACACTCCACTGAGGTCCTTTTCCAAAGATGGTCGTATGGAGGTCATACGCCTGTTACTTGAATTTGGAGCAGATGTGAACATACCAGGCCGTCTCGGCGATTTAGCATTACACAGAGCGGCGTTCAATGGACACTACGAGACTGCGCGGTTGCTACTCCGGTACAATGCAGACACCAATCGTCGGGGTTATATGGACCGGACGCCGCTGTACGATGCGTCATGGATGGGACATGTCGAAATCGTGCGGCTCCTCATCGAGCATGGAGCTGACATAAATGCACAAGATGAATTCAATCGTACTCCATTATACATGGCGTCGGAGGGTGGATTTAGCGAGGTTGTGCAATTGCTGTTGGATCACGGCGCTAAGAAATAATAGGCGGTGGAATTAGGACTACGAACATATAACTTATATATACAGTTACTTACACCTACGAGATGGCCTGTTTTGTTTTCGTCATCTCCTCATGTTGTTTGATGCACAATGTACGGTGGGCGTCATGGCATCAATGTCATATCAGCAGCCGGGGACAACCACTAGTACAATGATCAATAAACGAAGCCTCACCGGTATTGCCAATGATAGCGACGGATCTGTGCCCAGAAGTAAAACCTCGGGCCACAGGCCCTAACCATCCAAAATGGCCGGGAATCCACCACGATTGTGACGAGCTGGCGCCCGCGTGAGGACGGCAATGCCTCGGGGTGTCTGCGGCCATTGAGGGCGGCAGACAGAAATGGGTTGCAGCGGATTCGGCCGATGGACCAAATGTGATGTTGAACATCTGCATATACGGGTAGCGAGATTGCTAGATTGGGCGGCGAATGAGGTGGGGACTGCAGTTGTGATCCCGTTGAGCAAACACGAACAAGAGCCTTGAATGTACAGTGTGTGTGCGACGGGCTTGTCCTCAGCTGCCATTGCTGTGGGCGATGGAACGCCGTGAGCGATGCGGAAGATCCAAAGGAGTCTATTAGCACTAGCATAGCTTAGTGTTGACTCTTCGTGATCTATGTTGAAACAAACGCAGGGCGGAAAAGGTGGCGAGCTCGTTGAAGCTGCTTCGCGATCTGTCTTGAGCTATCATTATGATACATTCCCCTCAGACCTCACCCACGCAGACCACGCTCGACTATAGTACAGCAACTTTTCATGTCTGGAGTACAACGTGCAGCTGCGACCTCTTCCACCTCTAATTTTATCTCGATCTTCGAAACCGCTTCTAATGAGTTCAAGAAACTGACGGGTCAAGATCTCGACGCACATCCATTTTCTGCAGAGTTGGACAACTGCGACTCGCCCGATGCTGTCTTGAGCATATTTCTAAAGCAGGCAGCAATCCTCGATGAAATCCGCAAAGGCGATGAGAGGCTGATAAAGTGGCTCGATCCGATGGTCCATATCTTGTTCACGTTTTCTGCGGCACTTGGAGAGGGTGTCGGACTGGTAAGTTCGCACGGAATCCACTCACTCCATCTCAACTCAGACATTTTCCTAGATGTTTTCACCTGCGAAAGTAATTTTCTCGGGCGCTGGGGCGCTTCTTACAGTCGGTGCCCCTCAACGTTGCCTGAAGTGCATCGGGTAACACTCCAATTTTTCAGGTAGCCAAGGACGTTCTGGCGAGTTACGACACACTCGCCAGCCTCTTTGAGCGCATGCAAGGTTTCTTACAACGACTTGAGATATACATTGGTACGCCACTGACACCTGCAATGGTGGAGGTACTGGGAAAAATCATGGCGCAAGTGCTGTCCGTCTTCGCTCTTGTAACAAAAGAGATGGAACAGAGACGATTCAGTGAGTCGGTCCATTCAACTTGTAATCTTAGCTCACAATGAGGCAGAAAAATATCTGGAGACTTGTGGGACGGACCGACGTTGAGAATGCGTTCATGAGATTGGATGTGCTCACGCAGAGGGAGATGCAGATGGCCGTGGCGAGAAATCTGGAGGTCACACATGGCATTGATGATAACGTCAAGGCGGTCAAGGCGGTCACATGCAGCGTCGATAACAATGCGAGAACAATTAGAGAGGGTGCGTAGTGATTGTTTTGTTCGTTCGCTGAGCGTTGAAACCATAGCGTTTGAATAGCGACAGACACATTGGGTCGTCAGTTTATCTTTATAGCTGATGTTCTTGTTTGCCTGACTGTTTCACAGGCAGTCGCGCACGAAGCGACCTCCAAACGTGGATGTCTCCTCCAAATCCTTCCATAAATCACAACCTTGCTTGTGATACTCACCACAATGGCACTACAACGTGGTTTGCTCAAGGAAATGCGTTCGACGAGTGGAAAAAGAATGGTTCCTTGTGTTGTGGATCCGCGGGAATCGTCCGTCTTTTTTTCTCAACCTTCTGCGTCTTCATAAATGACGACCTTTCTTGTCTCCTCCCTTAGCTGGTTCTGGGAAGAGTGTTCTTTAGTATGTGGCCCCATGCGCCTGCATTTTCCCAAGGAAATTCACATCGTTGGCAAGTTCCATAATCATTGAAGACCTCAAACGAGCTGTTGGTTCATCATTGATGATATACTTTTATTTCGACTTCAAAGACGCCGCAAAACGGGACATCCGAGGGCTGCTTTCATCTCTCGTCATCCAGCTCAGCGACACATCCGACATTTGCTGGAGCGTTCTGTCAGATCTATACACCAAACATCGGGACGGCTCGGATCCATCAAGCGAGGCCACCCTCGTACAATGTCTCAAGGACATGCTCCGATCTGCCCCACATACCTGGATTTTTCATCATCCTGGATGCTTTGGACGAGTGTCCGAATACTATTGGAACACCATCCTCTCGCGAAAAGGTCTTGGATTTTGTCGAGGACCTTGGTAACGGCCAGTATCCGAATCTGTATCTGTGCCTTACAGGTCGTCCCGAACAAGACATTCGAACTGTTCTCGACCCCCTGACTCCCACATCCCACCGCGTGTCGCTTCATGAGGAAGGTGGGCAAAGGGAGGATATCAACGCCTATATCAGATCTTTTGTTGAATCGGATCGAGCGATGCGAAGGTGGAGAGCGGAGGAAAAGCAACTGGTAATCAGTACACTTTCGGAAAGAGCCGATGGGATGTAAGGTGTCCCCGTGCTTGAACATTTTAAATGTTACTCACGGTGTGGCACAGGTTTCGCTGGGTGTTTTGTCAACTGGACACGCTGCGCCGCTATGTGGCTGCAAGCATTCGACAAGCTCTCAACCAGTTACCGGCGAGTCTGGATGAGACTTACGAGCGGATATTGCAGGGTATTCCCATGCAGAAACGAGAGCACGCGCATCGTCTTTTACAATGCCTGATTGCTTCCATTCGCCCGCTCAAACTCGAAGAGCTCGCTGAGATCTTTACAATTCAGTTCGACTCGAAAATAGCTACCAAGCTGGAAGAGGACTGGCGGCCGGAAGACGCAGAAGATGCAGTGCTGTCTGCGTGCTCTAACTTGGTCTCTGTCGTCAAAGTGAAGGATTCACAAATCGTGCAATTTTCCTATTTCTCAGTCAAGGAGTTCTTGACTTCCAATCGCCTTGCTATCTCGACCTCTACAGATACCCGTTACTTCCATGTCCCCTTAGTGTCAGCTCATACGATTCTTGCGCGGGCCTGCCTAGCCGTGTTACTTTAACTAGACGGGAAGGTGGACAAGAAACGTATCGAGGAGCTTCCTCTCGCATTTTATGCTGCCCGATACTTGGCCGATCATGCGCGGTTCAATAATGTAGAGTTACAAATTCAAGATCACATAGAACTTCTGTTCGATCGCACCAAGCCCCATTTCGCTGCGTGAACCTGGATATACGACGAGGGTAAGGGGCATGGCCGACCGGTGACCGTCCTCACAGAGCACCCGTCGCCACCTACGGCTACTCCAATATATTATGCCGCATTATTTGGCCTCATCTGGGCGACAAAGCAGCTTGTTGTTGCGCGGAGGCAGGATCTAGGCATCGAGGGCGGTTGGTACGGAACTCCGTTACGTGCAGCGTTGGCTATGGGTTACCCGGAAGTTGCGCGTCTTCTGCTTGAACACGGGGCTGACGTCGATGCTAGGAACTCGTTCGGAGACACTCCACTGCAGAACTTTACCCGGGACGATAATGTGGAGGCGACGCGGGTGTTACTTGATTTTGGAGCAGACCCGAACGTGCACGACAGTGACGGCCGGACACCATTGCACGTAGCGGCGGTCCAAGGTTACTACGAGGTCGCGCGCATGCTACTCCAGCACAATGCAGACGTCAATGCTAAGCGCTTTATGGACCGTACGCCGCTGCACTATGCTTCGTTGAACGGACATGTCGAAGTCGCACGACTTCTCATCGAGCATGGAGCTAATGTAAATGCACAAGACGCCACCATTCGCACTCCATTATCCTTGGGATCGTGGGGGGGGAGGCTCGAAATTGTGCGGTTACTACTCGGGCACGGGGCGGATGTGCATGTACTGAGCACAGTGAACGGGACGCCATTCCAGGTGGCATCGAAGGGTGGATATAGTGCGGTCGCGCAATTGCTACTGGATCACGGTGCTAAGGCAGAATAGGCAGTGGAGATTAGGACTATGTAGTATGTATATATTCTACTTGCTAAGTTACACCCACGAGGCAGGGACGCGGTCTGTTTGTTTTCGTCACCTCCCTCATAATGCATGATACGTGTGTCGTGGCATCGGCAGTCGGGGACGACCACCGGTGATGCGGTGCTGTGATCAACAAACGAAGTCTCAGCGTTGCCAATGACAGCGATTAGGTGGTGGTCAAGAGTAGTAAAGCCATTGAGGGCGGCAGCAGTGGGTTGCGAGTGACGGACGGACAAAAAGCGATGTTGAGTATATGCATATACGTGTAGCGAGGTTGAGCGGGGAATCGCGTTTGGAGTTTCGGGGAAGCGGATGCAGAAAAGGGTGGAGAACCAGGACCAAAGGGAGCACGATGCGAAGCGGAGAATGCAGTCGTGGTCCTGTTGAGTAAACGTGAATGGCCTTGTGTGTGCGGGCATTGGAACACTGGTTTGCCCTCATTGGCCTCAGAACCAAACCTATCTGTCACACGCCTGCGGCAAATCCCCCTGCTGTAACCTATTTATTTAAAACGTGCTAGATAGCGCTTCGCGTCTTTAAACCTTATACTGTACACCTCCTAATTCTTCAGTTTGCATCCACTTTACCCACGAACAAGTCAAACCATCTGAAAACTTCGTAGTGCCACTTCAAACTAGGGGGGGAATTGTTATTTGTGCGGTCTACGGTACGAAACAAACAGCCAAACCTATTCCCGTGGTTCAAAACCCAGTGGTTCTCATCGGGGAAGACAACCAATCGAGTTGGTACACCTTGCCTGGAATCGTCTTTGTCACTTGATCGAGTCACGGCGAGAAAGGCCTATACTCACTGCAGTAACGCATGAAATGCGCCAATCCCATCCGTCTCGGGTAAACGATAGTCTTTACTACTGTGAATCACGAGCTGCGGCGTCGACCACTTGTGCACGAAGTTTATCGGGTTGAAGCGTTCGAGCAACTCTTTCGCCTCCTTGTCCCAAGGTCGACCGCCCCATTCATGGTTGAACTATGGTCAAAGATGATTAAAAACGACCGCATAATTAGATGGTAAGATCACTCACGAAGAAGAGCTCGTCGGTGGAGTAGCCATTATAAACTGCGTCGAAAACACCATCGTGGCATACAAGAGCCTTGAAACCGAACCCATACTCGGGGTGGCCCTGAATCCAGCTGTCCCACGGATAAGCGACACGCCACGGTTATATGTAAATGGTCCCCACTTGATAGCGTAACCACCCCAGCTGGCACCAGCCGCGACGGCGCGGTCGGGATCGATCTCGGGATACTTGTCTAGCGCGTACTTCCAGCCCTTCTGGAGGTCGACGAAGGGCTTTCCACCCCAATCCTTAGCGATGGCATCCACAAGGTCTATTGACAGAGCGTAAGAAGTAGCCTGGCGCGTGTATGGCGTGAACATTCACCCTGGCCGAAGGTTGTTGAACCAGTCGGGTTAACCGCCACGACGAAGTATCCTTGGTGTGCAAAAATATTCGGGTTCCACCTCGTGGACCAGCGATCGTCCCATACTCCTTGGGGACCTCGAATCCTCTTCAAGGTGGTTCCGTTGAATACGTGAGCAATGACGTACCTCCGTGAATGAACAACAGTCCTGGCCACTTCTTTGTATCGCCCGCTTTCCATCCGTATGGCTTGACAACATAACCGTGCACCGTTTTCCCTTCGGCTCCCTCAAAGTAAAAGTCCTCTGGCGGTCGCAGAGTTTTGCCCGCCAACGCATCCCCTGTGAATCTGGTGACCTGCTCCGGCGAGCCTTTCCATTCAAAGCTGCTCTGGGCCTTGGCGAGATCGGTTTCAAGTTCACGAAGATCGCGAATAATGAACACGTCATTGGGTCCGCGGAGGGAGGAACGGGAGAATATGAGCCTGCCGTTGGGTAGGAGTTGGAGTGCAGTGACAGCGCCGCTGTTGGTGAGTGGCTGAGGGGTGGTGAAATTGGGTGGGAGAGATGGGTGAGTTGACGACTTGTCAGGTGTCTCTGGAACAGGGAGGACAAAGAGCTTGCTACGAGCATGATCGCCGGCGGTCAAATAGAGGTAGTCCGACTCCGGCGAGAACTGCGAGAAATTAAAGATCAATCCCATGGGATGAGAAGAATCCGAGTGGCTCACAGCAAGCTCTTCGGCAGATCTGTCCCAAGGCTGTGTGAGCGTGAAGCGAACGTCCTTCTTCAGGTCGTAGATGACGACCTTGGCCCTGCATGGAGGTTCGGTTCACGAAAACGGTAACAGAGCTAGAAGCCGCCACAGTACCTATCTGACTCATAACCGTCCTCGTCGAGTTCCGTCCATGCAACCTTGTCGCCTTGCGCATTGAACACGGGGTTATGCGTCGCGCCTTGCTTACCCGAGGTGAGTTCGCGTGGCTTCTGGCTGCCGGTCAGGTGGACGAGGTATATCTATGACATTCAGTTTGGGAGGCTAGTCCGAGATGAAGCGAGAAATCGAAAGTCTAACGTTCTGCTTGGTATGCCAGGCTTCGGGGAGTTCCGGGTCCTTTGTGGTGTAAACGATGTATTCGTCGGACACGTCGTAATCGTTAGCACCACCAAATGGCTCAACGGGAGTGTACTACTCAATAGTGAGCGTGCAGGAAGGAAAGCGCGCCTGTCACGACCTACGTGTTTAGTACCGTGCAGCACGTTGGTGAATTGATCTCCGAAATGCCACTTGTTCTGAGCGTCCTTGGAAAGCTTGACGGTGAAGAGCGATGGCCGCTTCGGCCCAGTCCAAGTGTCCCAGTGTCGCTCATACGTATCGTCGTATACGAGGGCAGAGTCGCCGCGTTCGTCCCATTTTCTATCGTTCTCGCGAACTTTCGTCAGTTCTCCGTCTTCGTGGACGTTGTCGGAAAATACAAGCAGGCCGGCTTTTGCCGCATAGCGGAAGCTGGATGGAGACGCCGTCGGGAATTTGCCGAGCAGAACAGGCGGGTCCGCCGTTGCGTCGAGAGAACCACCAGTAAACCGTACAGAGATCGCGTAGAGGCTCGCAACCTTGCTGTCGTCGTCATCACCTTCTGCAACGACGTGGCCGATAGTGCGTCCGTCGAGCCAGAATGCTTCTCCTCCGTGGGCAAGAGGTACCTCAACCGGCTGAGCGGCAGACTCCAGTGGCGCGATGAAGATGGACTTGTGATTCCTGTCCAAAGGGTTAATGATGTTGTGGTCGCAGGACAGGGAATCTGATCTCACTTCTTCTCTGCGAAGGAGTATTTGGAGACGGGAACGAGGACAAGGTCCCCTGCAGCGTTTGCTATGCCAGCGCCGGGACGGGGAAGCTCTACTAGATCTTGAGGGGTAAATCTATCGTTTCCCGATTTGAAACCGAAGGCCTTTGACATGCTGTATGACGGAATGCCCACAGCGGGAGGCGATGTCAACGGGAGTTGGGTCGCCAGGAAAGCGAAGCTGGGAAACCACCACATTTAAGAGAGTTGATGGCCCTAGACTTGTACAAGGTACAAGAAAAAGGGTGATTTCATTCGCTTATCGCATCATCATCGTCATCATTATCATCGTCCCCATCGCCACCACTCTCGTCTGAGCCCTCGCATGCGCTTTCCACTTGCTCGTCCAAGCTCAGCTTCACCCCTGGGTCAGTCACCTCCTCCACTTCTCCTGTCGTGGAATCCCACCGCGCATTCAGCCCAACTCGGAATTCCACCATCTTTTCGCCGATCAATTTGAGCAATTGCGCCTGCTCTGCCGTAAGCACCTTGCCCTTTTCACACAGTTTGTGTGGATTCTCCAAAGTCGGTACGCCCTTCCGCATGACCGTCGTCAGGCCAAGCTTGCGCAGCTGTGGTTCTTCGTTGTGTGGGAATGGTTCGGGCGGGTCAGAATGATGCTGCATGACCGGGCCAGCCGGGAGGATCACTGTCCGGGTCGCACGATTGCCAGACCGTGCAAAATCGGCTTGATGGAAATCCTTGAACCACTCAATCACTTCTTGAGGTTCCGTGTTTGTGAATAGTAGCCCGACTTGCCCTTTTATTTGCTAGACGATGGTGTGAATAAGCCACAAAGTCAGGTCGGACATCTCAACAGCGGTGCACTCACTCTGGCTAAAGGTGCCAAACCTGGCCGATGCTCCTCCTCCGGTGTCGTACCAAGTGCTTTAGCCATCAGTGCTCCGCGTCCGAAAAATAGACGCGCAGAGCTGCGTGATAGGACGTGAGATCAGATATACGAACAGTGCATCAGTAGCAAACGCACTCTCTCCAAAGTTTTCGGACCGTTTTAAGATGCGCATTGCGCATGTTACCGACTTCAAAAAGCCAGCAATATCTCCATTTTTCCACGTTCGTCTGGAGCTAATCGAAGATTGGCATCCCAGAGGTGTCATGGAGTGGCAGAGACGCACCTCAGATATCTGAGCTTCCTTGTGCTGCCGAGTCTTTTTTGAGACCTTAGTTAATGATACTAGAATGTCCAGAGTCCGTCAAGGATCGTCTCTGTCGTGTTTTTAGGTCGCGACTGACCGAGTTTTTGTCTCTTGGACTTTGGCATTGCGGGTGACGAGAAATCGAAATCAAGCGCGTAATCCGGCAAAAAAATTCACTTCTGTCCCGTCCGGTTCTCATGCGTAACGTCCCTCAATCAGAGCTCGACAACCTCGAGGCATTACTCCTCAACATATCTGGAAATGTGCCGTTGCACAATCGATTTAGAGCCCTCTTTACGCTCAAGGCTCTCAAGAGCGATCAAGCCGTCCACATTATCTCAAAAGGTGAGATCGCGTCCACGGCCACGTACTTATGATTAACGTTTATGCAGGATTCCGAGATCCATCTGCTCTCCTCAAACATGAGCTAGCTTATTGCTTAGGGCAGATGAAGAATACAGTGGCGCTCTCGACCCTCGAGTCTGTTCTCACGAATGAGCAGGAAGACCCGATGGTCCGGCATGAGGTGAGTTTCGTCCTGAGGGGCGCCTCAGCGCATTCATGTGTGCAGGCAGCCGAAGCGATGGGAGCTATCTCCTCGGCCTCATCTATTCCTATACTCGAGAAGTATCTGAACGATTCAAATCGTACAGTACGCGAGACCTGCGAGATCGCGCTAGCGAAGATAGAGTGGGATAATTCTGAGGAAGGGCAACGCCACCGTTCGAGCGCATCTGACGAGCCTCAGTCCGCGATTCTCTTTGCCTGCTGTGCACTTCTTCTCTGACCTGTGAGACCAGAACCTACACCTCTGTCGATCCTGCCCCTCCCACCTCTGGCCTCCTTTCGGGAAGATCAAAACCGGGGGCTGCGACGCAGTCTTCCGTAGAGGAGCTGCGCTCCAAACTTCTTAATAGGCAACTCCCGCTCTTCGAGCGCTATCGGGCGATGTTCGCGCTGCGGAACATTGGCACCCCCGCGGCGGTGGACGCTCTCGCCGCGGGTTTCTCCGACGATAGCGCGCTATTCAAGTGAGCGCACCGTCGGTCTTTTCTTTTCGAAAAAGGTCATCTGATGCGGCCGTCGAGGCATGAGATTGCTTTTGTCTTTGGCCAACTCCTGTCTCCACATGCGGTCCCCGCCTTGCTCCAGGTTCTTCAGAATCCGCAGGAATCGGATATGGTACGCCATGAGGCAGCGGAAGCTCTCGGCGGTATTGCGACTCCAGAAGTACTTCCCTATCTCAAAGAGTATATGACGAGAGAGGACGCACCGGTTGTGGTCAAGGAGAGCTGTCAGGTAGCATTGGACATGTACGAGGTGAGCACCTCGTCATTCTCCTCTGGCGGCTGCTTACCATCGGCGTATGCCTAGTATGAAAATTCCGACCAATTCCAGTACGCCAACGGCTTGGATGCTACACAATTGACGGAAGCAGTCAATGCATAGATAGGGTTGGCGATGTAAGTTGTTGCAGACGTGTAATAAAATGAATGAAACGTGCACATCTTCAGAGAGGGTTCATCGTACTTTTCACGATAACCTACGAGACTAACCTCATTCGCTCGCCTTCAAGCTACCTCACACATACAGAGAACATTCTAGTCAAGCAACTACATGAATAATGTCATAACGTCAACGGCGTCTACACACCAGCAACCAGACCTCTACTGTTCGTCAAACACCAAGCAGCGGACCTCGATGGACTGCCTGTCTGGGGCGTCTTTCGGGCTCGTGGAGTCCAAGAACGCCGTATGCGGCGTCAGTCGCGCCTTGCTTTCGTCCGAATCGAAACACTTGATCAAAGTAACCTCATCTGGCGTCTGCCCACCTAGGTAGTACCACTGGTGTGAGGGGTTGTGGCGGACGCTGAACGTGGCTCCCTCTCGGTCCACGTAGATATGCCGGGTCGAGACGAGGTCTCTCTCAGGGTTTAGCGAACGCCAATCTGCAACGGCGAGCGGGTGGTGCGCAACGGGGTTCCCGATGGGGCGCCACACGTTGATGATGCGCACACGGCCTTTGAGCAGGCGATCGGCATCCTCGGGAACGTGGTGCCGTACCCGGGCGAATCCCGCGGCATAGGTCTGGTCGACGTGCACGCGTGTCTGGAGAGTGCGATCAGTCACGATCCATAGGTGAGGAGCGATAACGGAAGGACACACCACCGGGCCACGCTGCTGTGGCGTATTGGGCTGACCTTCCTTGTTGACAGGACGCCTGATATCGTGATAAGCAGAGGTGTCAGAGTCAAAGTTAGCGCCTTTCAGCTGGACTTGCCTGATGGTATGGTCGAATATCAAAATCTTCTTCGCACCGGTATGTTTCTTGAGGAGTTCTTCGACTTCCTTGTAGTACCTGGTCTGTATAGCTTCTTCGTCGACGAAATTCTTCTCTTCGCTGACATGTTGCACAAACTCGAAACCAGTAGTCTCAAGCGAGACCGTGTCTTCCTTGCCACGGACATCGTGGACGACTGTGTTGATCGCCTCCGTTATGATATTACTCTGTGGAAGCCCGTCGGGTGGCGGGCTGTAGGTGAAATTGTATGGAGGCTCCCCATTCGCTGTTGAGGCAAAGTAATTAAGACTAGTGTGAACGTCGTTGGGTGCGAGGACTGCGGCAGCCATGTGGATTGGGGCAGTGGAAGAATGTAATGTCTTCTACCACCTGAACAAACGGCCTTTTATCGTCCATGCTCCCAATTGATGATTCAGAAAGGACGGAATATGCTTAGACCGAACAGCTAGAGGGTGACTTACTCAGCTGTGCCACTGGCGCTACCAAAGCCGTTGGGTTCTCCGCTGGGATAGACAACGGGATAGGATCGACGCGCTCTTTGCTCCGCTTACAAATACTGGAGCATCTTCGGGCGCCAATCCGTTCAAGTTCAAGTTGTACATTCAACACGAGTGACCCCCTAGCACGTCGCGAACTGATAAAAACCCTGTTGCACTAGTTCGTGTAAAACGAGGACTCAGTACGAAAGCGGATGGCATCGTTCCCGGGTAACAGTATACATCCCGGTAGCTCGTTGAACCCCACCGCGAGATCCACTGTTATTATTGTTGTTGACTAAGGTGGTCGCCGAGGCCGATTGCGACCTTTGACACCATACTGACGTTCTTCTGCGAACGAATGTTGCTGCATGAGAGGCAAGGAAGGTGTGAGTAATTACGTCGATTACAAGATGATACGCACGAGTAAAACGCGCGGGGCATTTCTCAGCCGTCACGATAAATAGCCAGTGAGTGGCAGAACGAAATTTGTGGCGCAAGCCATGATATTGATCCCAAAATAAACCAAAGTATGACAACATTTTATGTGTTCACGTTCGTTCAGACACACACACACAAGTTATGAGCACAAGATACCCAAGTTGTACAAGAGCACATGTGCAATTTTTGAAAGGTTTAGATATGTATCACACTCCCAACACAAAAGAAGGCCAGAGCACGAGCGCTACGACTGCAATCTTGTCGTGCGAATAGAGAGGATCTTCATGTGATCACGCAATCCAAACATCAAATCTTCTGCGGCGCTAATAGATTCGTATCAGATCTCCCAACGCAACAGCCATACCAGCAGGAGGAGTTCAAGTTATAGGTATGGAATCGCGCGTGGACACCGCTTTGGCCAGACAGAAATCGGATGTACGCTACCGAATGATGGAGATAGAGAAGCTCTGTGCGGACTGGCGGTGTGAGGAATACCGAAAATTGTTGGAGCGATTCTGCAAGGATGAAGGCCAATCGACAGCTCAACCTGAAGGCGCACAACCCATCGACACTGGCAGCTCCTCGTCCCACTCTGCACCTGCCACACTCTCGGGCCCTACCCCTCAGCAACGGGTGCCACCCAGCCTCGTGGCACGGAAAGACGATGGCAATCAGCGATTACACCATCAAGGGTTTGTCTTTACTGCAGTATGTGCTTGGATAGCACCATCTCACAGATCCTACCCGTCTAGCAGAACATCGAGATCCTCAGAGTTGGTACCACCCAGGAGAGTACGCCGCGACAATCTCAGCCTGGAAAATAGGGAGGTATATGTTGGCACCATTGCCGCCTTGTGTGCCGACAACAGCCTCAGCAACCGCTCCGCAATTTTCAGTGCGGCAGGACTTTGCGATCACCAGCTGGCACCACTGGAGGCTGAATGGGCCATTAAGACCCCCAGCATACCCTGGTTAACTTTTCAGAGGGCGTTTGGAGGGTTTCTGTATTCTGAGCGGCCAACAGCTAATAAAATCAAAGCATATGCGGGGAGCTTTCTTTGCACTAACAAGATAACACAACCATTCGCACCGACGTGTGTTGGAGAGCCAGGGGTGATCCTTTTTCATCCGGGTATGGTATTACTCGAGGATGCCAAGGAGACATTCCACGTTCTTGTTGACCCATCCATGGGTCGAAGGACCGAGCTCCAATACTATGGTATCTACACCAAGGTCCACACACCCTACATCTTGGAGGCCCAACCTGATGAGTGGCACGCACTGCCGGGGTTGGTGAGCAGTTTTTCCACATCCTCGTCAGCTTTGGAGCCACAACGATATCGGGCAGTGCCGTAAGGATTGGTTGAAGCGCATGTGGACGCGGGGAGCGGATGACGTCAAAGCGCGGAGTAATTTACGCAAGAAATCAAAGAAATTCAGTTCCGAGCTCTCTCCTGCTGAGATTCAAGAGTGGCTTAGAAAGTATCACAATGGGTTCGTGACAGAGGAGAAACATGCCATTCCCAATAGTTTCAATTCTGGTGCAGAGGTGTGTTCTCTGTCTTGGTCCAGTTCCGATCGTCGGACTGAGAGCTGGGTCGACAACGCACAGAAATTGGGGTTCGAAGTGATCAAATGTGTTGGATACGATGTAAAATTGGCCAAGTTGATACAGGATAACGCCAGCCGCTGACCCAGGCAGAGTGACTCGGCGTACTTCTACCGTAACGAACATGTGTGGTCATTCGATAGAAAAATAAAAACAACTTCCAGCCTCTTATTTTTCTGGCGGACCATCTAGATCGCTTTCAACCTCATTCTTCTTGTGGCCCGTGTCTCGCGAGAGAAATTATGGGCCCGGGGTGGACAGGCCCGAGGCCTTTCCCCAATTCCAGCGCCGCACCGTGGTATTTGATAACCAGCGGTCCTATCAACCTCAATGTGTGCGTGCATAATGAAAACGCCGTTCGCGGTGCTATCGGTAATGAGACGGGGCCCCCGTCCTTTCCAAGAATCTGCCTACTTCGCGTTGCCTGGTTCATCGGTCGAAGTGCGTCCAAAAAAGTCCCTGCTGCACACGAGTAAAGTTGAGTTACGTCGTTGCCAAACTCGCACAATAAACGCGTCCCGTTTCCAGAGAAGGGCGTTCTGGCTCGTCAAACAGAAAACGCTTGTCCAAACGTATGTGCTAGCTACAAGAAGGTCCGTGCGGGTACTAGATACACGAGGTGATTGGAAAAACGTACGAGGGGATTCATACTGTACGTGTGACCTTCTCTTTCGACGCACCGCGGCGGTTTAAATATGTCAACTTGAAAGTCGCGGCACCTGTGAAGCTAGTTTGACACTGATAACCCCTCTCTCCAATGGATGTCACGTCCATCTAGAGTAATCTGGATCCCTCTTACGGCCACGTGAACATTCTGAATGAGAAGGTTAGTCCCAAGGGGGCGCAACTTGGCATCAGGTTTGGGTTCTGTCCTCCAAAACCGGAATTGCCCATGACCTGCGGGTGATCCACACGGCGGCCAGCGGAGTTCTGCTTGATTATATATATACCCAGGAACCACGAGGACGAACCTCTCCTTGAAGTGCTCCAGACATGAGTTGTCCAGATTGCTACAAAGGTTTCGTCCTCCCGGGTGAGCCAAAGGGCTCTATGGTTGGATCCGACTACTTAACCCCGGCAAGGGGTGACTCCCCTCAACCGACTAAGGCAATTGTTCTACTCACTGACATTTTTGGTCTTGCTTTGTCGAATCCGAGGATCGTCGCAGACCACCTCGCCGAACACGTCAGTGTGGATGTCTGGATTCCTGATTTCTTCAATGGTGGGTTGTGTTTGCATGCCACGCTTCTTGCGACTAATGCGTGTCTCCTTGTCCTTCAGGCAAGCCACCATTCAAAGTGAAGGATCTGGAGCCTCGTTCGCCCGATCGTGCAGGTGTTAAGATGAAATGGACCGACATGGGTGTCCTCGGCTTCAAGGTCCTTTTAGCCCTTCCCAGACTTATCGGCAATCGCCCATCTGTTGTTGACCCCAGAGTCCACGCGGTGCGTTCCCTAACCCGGAAATCGTCCTACGCCCATAAATGTACCTTGATTACCCAGTTCATTAAGAAAGTTAGATCCGAAAAGGGTTATGAGAGGATTGGCGTTGTTGGGTGAGTGTTCGCAAATGCGGGACCAAGAAATCTGCCTACTGACGCATGAATTGCATCAGGTATTGCTTTGGTGGTGCAATGGCTGTTCGTCTAGGTTCAACCGACTCGGTGAACACAATCGTGATCGCGCACCCTGCCAGTTTGAAGCCTGCTCAGGTCCGAGCCATCAAGGTAACTGTTTTTTTAACTCAACAGTGTTCCGTTTTAGAGGTTTTACCTGCCACCTTACTACTTCAGGTTCCTGCGTCTTGGTTACTGGCTGAAGGTAATGCTCAAAGAACATCGTACCTCGGTTGGCACTGACCAAAGCAGAGGACTTCAGCTTCAAGGATAAGGATGTCAAGACCGCGCAATCTATTTTTAAAGAACAAGAGAAAAAATCCGATCCCGTTGACTACGAGTTTAAGATTTGGAACGGCAAGTCCTCCTTCCTAGCACACCAGGGTTCACCTCATTTAGTTCGTCTGTGCACAGGGACCGCTCATGGTTTCGCCGTGCGGCCAAATCTGCAAGTGCCCGAAGTTAAGGCCGGGTACGAGGGAGGTCTTGAGCAGACTGTTGCTTGGTTCAAGAAGACTCTGTGACATCGCCACATCGTCGACAGCCAACTATACCCGTGATTCTCTCTTCCAGCACCTTTCGGATCACATATGCTCTTTTATACAACTCCATCCTGTTCTTGTAATATACCGAAGTAGACAAGGCGATAGCGTTCTCCCATCAAAGGGGGCCGGACTCGCCCCTTCTTGCCAACCACGGTTTCAGTGTATGGTCGGCCAGCGCACTCATCACCTCAACAAGACCGCGGGTCGCGACGACGTCGACGACGCGCGCAAGGGCCAAGTGGTGCCGCTCACGTCACCCTTCGACTTTGAATTCCTGTGCAAGGAGGAGGGGCACGAGGAGGCCTTCGCGGCGCTACCCAAATATTTGTATTCTGATCATTTTGTGGATTGACTTGACTACAAACACCGCTACGAGATTAACACAACATACGAGCCTCGGAATAAGCAACAGCCGTGCGGTTTAGAAATCGGACGGAACCTGTTGTGTGTTAGCGACTGACGAAACATCCATCCCACCGAAAGACGAAAGACGCCGTGACTCCTCTCCGGCCGGGACACGGACACGGGTGGTCCGAACCCGGAGGCAAGGCACCTCGCGCCAGGCCGCATGCGCAGCAAGCGTAGCGCGACGGTTGGGCTCGAGGGCGAGGACGTGCGGGTCGAGAGTGAACGGGGAGACAAACTGGAAAGGTGTGTGTATGTGTGTCGCACAGGCTGGGGATTACCGTAATTATGATGGAACACGAGATGCTGCTGCATATTGAGATTTCGTTAGGTTTTGGCTTGAAAATCAAAGCCTGAAGTGGGTATCACTCAGAACGTACAGTGTTCGTGCGGCATGGACTGCAGATGGACGTTGCTGCTACTGGGTCAGTACTGCAGTCTCCCGAGCTTTACAAAAAAACAGTGACGAGATCTGGTTGTTACATCCGACTTCTCTCTATACGAGTCTCTTTCTATTGCTAACTTCTCGTCGTCCGTCCATCATATCATCAGTTCTTGTCATTAATCTCTCGTCATTGGTGCTCAACACGTGGTCGAGTTGCTACTTTCCAAGATCCCAGAAGAGTACCTCCACACGTTTGAGTTATTTGCCAATTTCACACTCGTCTGCTCAAAGAAAAACGGCCATAATAGCAACAAAGAAGGACAAGGACCTCGTCTTCGGCGCCCTCCCCATAGTGCCCATTCTGATCTCACCTGCTGCCAGTATCCCTAGTTTCAAGAAACTATCCTAACTCCTCCGGACCCCGAGGATGTAGTGATTCTGTGGGCCTGCGTCATTCGTTTCTATTATCTCTCATAGGAGAAGAGTGTGCCAATACTGACAATGACTTTGCAATGCTGGTTGAGCACTGGCATAGAAAGCATGACAAGAGTGGAGGCATTCGGCGTCATCACCGCAATACAAGGTATGGCCCCCACTTTCGCAGCCGTAGCCCTCTCTTTTTCCACAGATTCAAAACTGAGCTGCTCCCCATCATTCCTTGCTTGGCAATTGCGTGAGGGGCATCCCTCGCCACTGTTTTCCTTGTCCTCCCCCCATATCCCCTCCCGCACCATCACCTCCTTGCCTGTGCCGCCACCTCCTCGCCTTACCACTGTCTCCCCACCCCACCCCCCCGTCTTCCTGCCCACCCTCGCTGTCGCAAATGAGAGGTAGGTACAGCCATCACCCCTACCTCTCCTGACACACCGTCACCAGAGTTGCCACTGCCTACTCACCCGCGCCGCCGCCTTCCTCTCCCTGGTTGGGGTGTCCTTCAGTGAGTGATGTCGCTCATCTTGTCAGAATCCATATTTTCTGCTTCCCTCTCCCAGAGATCATCGACGCCTGCTGGGGGCAGTATCACGGAAGCTTAGTGCGAGCACTTGAACTAGGGCGTTCACTCTCTGCGCTGGACAGTTTCAGGCCTAGGCAATGACAACGACAGCATGTTAGATCTTTCATCACCGGTCCCTGGCTTCCTTGCGTCCAATGTAAGTGGTTTGACATTTTAGTAAATACCGCAGTTTTACTGATGACTGGCAGGTAATTTGAGCAAAGAGATCGGTTTTGGATCTTCTATGTTGGATTGCTTTCACGTCTCAATATCGTCTGATTCTTCACTATGAGATCTCCCCCTCGGATATATCCTCTGTTTCAGACAAGCCCCCAAAGGTGCGGGTCCAGTGTGACTCAGCTGCCTCCGCGTCCTCCGAGTCCGGATCAGATATTGCCTATTGCCGGTGACCAGTGACGAAGCCATACGGCACAGCAGCCAACGGCGCTTCTCCTTGACCCTTTATATACCTTCCTGGGGACCACGAGGACGAACCTCTCCTTGAAGTGCCCCAGACATGAGTTGCCCAGATTGCTACAAAGGTTTTGTCCTCCCGGGTGAGCCAAAGGGCTCCATGGTTGGTCCAGACTACTTTACCCCAGCGCGGGGTGACTCCACTCAGTCGACCAGGGCAATTGTTCTGCTCACTGATGTATTTGGTCTTGCCTTGCCGAATCCGAGGATCGTTGCAGACCATCTTGCTGAACGCGTAGGTGTGGACGTCTGGATTCCTGATTTCTTCGACGGTGGGTTGCGTTCACATACGTCGTGCTTCTTGCAACTGATGCTCATCTCCTCGCCCCTCCGAGTCAGGCAAGCCAACGTTCCGTGTGACTGATCTGGAGCCCAATCTTCCCGATCGTGCTGGCGTCAAAATGACATGGACCAGTCTAGGTGTCGTCGTTTTCAAGGTCCTTGCGGCCGTGCCGAGGATGATCGCCAACCGCCCATCTGTTGTTGACCTTCGAGTCCATGCGGTACGTTCTTTAACCCGGAAAGTGTCCCACACCCCATCAACGTGCCTTGATTACACAGTTCATCAAGAAAATTAAATCCGAAAAGGGTTATGAGAGGATTGGTGCTGTTGGGTGAGTGTTTCCCAATGTGGGACCAGGAAATCTTCCTACTGAGACCTCGAATTGGACCAGGTATTGCTTTGGCGGTGCCATGGCTGCTCGTCTGGGTTCAACCGACTCGGTGAACACCATCGTGATCGCGCACCCTGCCAGTTTGTCGCCGGCTGAGATCCGGGACATCAAGGTAACTGCCATTTTAACTTAACAGGTTTTACTTACTGTCTTATTACCTCAGGTTCCCACGTCTTGGCTGCTGGCTGAAGGTAATACTAAACGAATTCCATGTCTTATCGTACGCTGACAACTGCAGAGGACATGAGCTTCAAGGATAAGGATGTCAAGACCGCACAATCTATTTTTAAAGAACAGGAGGAAAAACCCGATCCCGTTGACTACGAGTTTAAGATTTGGAACGGCAAGTCTTTCGTTCTAGCACACCAGGGTTCACCTCATTCAGTTCGTCTGTGCACAGGGACCGCTCATGGTTTCGCCGTACGACCAAATCTGCAAGTTCCTGAAGTTAAGGCCGGGTACGAGGGAGGTCTTGAGCAGGCCGTTGCTTGGTTCAAGAAGACGCTGTGACATCGCCACGGCGTTGATAGCCAGCTATGGCTATGGTTCTCATACACCACCTTTCAGTCAGATCACGTATACTCTTTTCTACGATTCCGTCCCATTCTTATACCGAAGTGGACAGACTGATAGCATCTCCCCCTCACTACTCCGTAACCACGATAGTCCTTATTACTTTTACGTAACTCCTACAGCTGTGATCGTAGGTACTTAATAGAACTAGTATTTAGGTGTCCTCTGCAGGTTCTCAGTGGTGTACTTTTGATGTCTCTTTTTTTTCCCGGGTATAACTAACGCCGCGTTTATTCAAGAAGCGTGATCATACCGATGCCTATCCGTCATTCTAAGGTTCCAAAATAAGTCGATAGGTACATCGGGATTAAGCAGCCTCTTCAAGCGTGAAGTCAAGAGACATGGTGCGCTCTGAGTCGAATTCTCCGACCTGGCCCATCTCCTTGATGATTTCTTTCACTTCGTCGGAGTTCCTGGTCGTCTCCTGGTCCTGGAATTCCGGCTCCATAAGCCCCATAAGCAGCAGGTCCTGAGATCTATCTGAGAGTGCCCAATTTACCTCGGCGGTTTTCCAACCGATGACGGTGATTTTCGTCTCCTCAACCTTCTCTATCTGGCCGAACGCGTGCGCAATAGCGGGGTTTCCCTGATCGCGTATGCGACGTATTTGCCCACCACAGGCTTAGCTTTTTCGAGCGACGCTCTATCGTCAAACGTGATCCAAGTACTCAGTGTAGATGGTGCACGTATATGGAACCGGAAAAAAAAAAAACAAGTGATCCGAGTCACTTCCGTCACGGGGCCTCGTGGCTCCGGAGCGCGGTGTTCACAGATAGAGTTTTCCATGATCGGTCCTCCTGAGTCGCCGTCCCCCATGCCGTCGGCGAACTGCTTGATCACGGGAACCTGGCGCTCCTTATCCCCGAAGGGATTCAGGTGGTCCTAGAGTGAGTCCCAGCCTGTCGGAGAGAAAAGGTATCGTCGGAGTCGACGAAACAATGGTGGCGGCAAAACTATGACGGCGCGGCCGCTCTGTTTCTCTTTGTCAACGCTGGTGAAGACGCTATCGTCGGCACATGCATGAGCTGCACAAGCCAGACGCACTTTCGTGCGCTTGCACTTACGTATTATTCAAACCCTTGACACGTTCAGGTTGCGTTCGGGCACCACCACCTTCCACGTTTTTGAGGTTTCCTACCATGGGAGAGAGGCACGTGGTTCGGGTGACTGACTTGCTTTGGTGCTGGTAGCATCATCAACACATGAGGGGGAGACCAGCGCGGAGTGGTAGACAGATTTTGCGAGTATATAAGTCGTCCCGAGAACATGCGTGAGAGATAGGACGAAGGCGGACGGGGTCGGAGGTAGGACAAGTCAAAAGACGGTGGGAGGCAACTCAAAGACTTCACGCAGACAGGAAGACACTGAACAAGAACTTGGCTTAGATCGCACGAGCGAATGAAAGAGAGACACACACAGATACACGCCCCGTATTACGGCCAAAGCGTCATATATATGGTCAGAAAAATAGCAGGATAGTGATTGTTGTAGAGGAGAGAGTACTTAGCGGGATCAAGTTCTCGATGTCTATGGGAAGCGAGATGTCAGATTGGTTGGTTTGAAACAGAGAAGTATTAGGTTAGTTAGCGTGAAACAGGCAAGACACCGGAAGGTCGAGGGGAAGGTGGAGGTGGCGCCGTGTGCGCATGGCGCGTCGTGACTGCGAGTTCGAAAGATCTGACCGTTCTCGAACAAGATTCTTGATGCTCAAAGTGTGGGCCGGAGAGCGGAATGCACAGAGTTGGCCGCGAGCCACTTGTCAACGGCTGGCTTTAGGCCATAGCCGTCGTTGGGATTTGGCTGCCTGTTTGGGAGGCAAAGTCGGTCGTTTTGAATAACTGTGCGGCCGATGTAGACATAATCTTTTGCGATCGGGCACTGGCGGACGTAATGACTAGGGTCGGCGCAGAAAATACAGCCGCAGGTCCGTAGCATTGGGCGGAAATAGGACGGCGCGTCATCTGGCTGCGTTATGAGAGAGGCGGTAGACTGGGTCTGAGGTTGGTATGCGGTGGTAGCGGGTTTGGTGCTGGCTGGAGGGGGGGCTTAGTACTTCGCGGTGGAGGATACTTGCAACCTGGGGCCGTCATCCGTGAGGATGGTCCTTATCTCGTAGCGGACTGTCTTGGAAGTCACGATCACGTGGCGAGTCGCGTTCACGCTAGGACTATCGTCGCTCCAAGAATCGCAGTCATCCGTTGAGTCGCGGCTGTACTGGGACATGCACTCTTGCCGAAGTCGCGGGTCGCGATCTTCGCGTCCAGATAGTCGTCGCATCCATTAATATTGATCGGGGTCCGCATGATATGACTCTCTGAGGTTAATGGGGCCATGGCGAAACTCGCGTGAGGGAAAGTCGGATAATTGTACGCCAGAAAATTGTCTTCGAGCTGTAGCAAGAACATCTTCAAGATCATATGGTAACCCTACGAGGTGGTCGGGTTTCATAGCAGATAGACGAAACATAAGTTCGCGGTCGTCTGAGTGGAAACCTCGGAAAAACTCAAGGCTTCGTTCTTCTTCCGAGATTCGTTGTTTATTAGAGAGGGGATTACTGTGAGTGAGGAAAGGACGGTAGTAAATCATAACGTCGTCTTCGTCTCGCATGCGAGTCTTGGAGGAGATGTCCACGAACTCTTGCAGGGCTCTTTTGGTGTAATTGGCCGCCGATAAATCTGGGTACAGGCTTTCCAAGTTCGATTTGAAGGTTGCCCAATCGTCAGTACCACAGCCATCAAGAGTTCCAAAGTTCGCGCATGTGGGGCGCGATATAATGCACGATGATTTCCACCTTCTGACTATCGCCGAGTCCGTGTTCAGTAGTAAGAGTGTCATATTTAAACGGGAAATAGACAATAGGGTCGTTACATCGACCAGAGAAGTATGGAGCTTTAGCCAGCCTGGTGGCTTGTCCAGGGACCGATTGCAAGGGCATGATGGACACAAGTGGGGGAGTGGGAACGAAGGAGAAAGTGATAGGGGCTGAACTGGAGAGCAGGCGTCACGAGGGCGACGGGTAGGCAAACTGTAGTTAGTGGGGTGAATGAACTCGTGAGCGACTATGGATGCGCAGGAAAGTTGGTGGAAGAACGGAACGGAGTAAGTGAGCAAAGCTTTCAGTTTTTCAGGGCGAATGGGCGAGGGGGAGAGGTTCTACTGATACAGTATGGACTGGTACATATATAACAGTCGGCATTCAGGCACATACCCGTAGACCATTCGTCCATTATTACTTTCATCTTCAGCTCCAGCACCAACACCTCATGGCGGTCTCATGCCTCGTAGCCGACCTCAAGACAAAGGACCGCGTGCCCACTCGCATCTCACTACACCCTGATCCCCACTATCAGACACTTCTGGTGGATTCAGGAAGGACCTGAATGCGCATCGAAGTCCCCTGTTTTCCCTTGTAATGGTCAGTAACACGTTCCTTCAGAAGTCGTCTTTCCTTGCCATCATCGTCGGGAAGTGGTGTCATGGTCTCTGTCTCGTCTCGATTTTCTTCGCTACATCCCGGTCTCCTCCAGCTTTATCATCTTCCCCTTGAGCTGATTTACTCATCACTCGCGTCCTGTCATCTACACTCGATCGGCCCTAGATCACACCATTCCACGCCAACGCTACAAAGCATCAAGACGAGCCTAATGTCAATACCTAGTACACCAGCACACCTTTACAATAATTCCTAATGTGTCCGCGCATATCAGACCTTGGTTCCCCCCTCGTTCATTATCTCCCTGGTATTCTCAACCCCCCCCCCCCCCCCTCTCTCTATTTAGTGTGCACTCCGTCTCGTGAGTGATTCGAATTGGTATCCATATACGTCATCGATAAGCCCTGCGCGTGATTCGTCGCACTTCAGCTTCATCTCGCATCTCCATCTACGTCTTCCTCTCGGGTTGAGGCTTTCTATCTCACCTCGCAGCTATTATCTACAATGCATATGAGGAATGGAAGCTTGATGACGTTTGTTACTCGCATACTCCTCATCACGGAAATGATTCTCGCAGAAGCTTTAGGCGTCGACGAATACCTGCAGTACGTTAGTAAAATGTAGTCCGAGGTCAGTGTCGGCGGAGCACTACCTTGATTGGTTGGACAGGATGTCCTTGTACCACGTACAAATGGTTCACGAGAACCATGGGCCATCTGCGAGCCGACATCGAGATCGGAGAACATTGGCGAGGCAGACATGGATAGTCTTCTTAAGGGTGATAAGCCTAGGCCTGTTACTATACCATAGCAAATCTACACTGAGATGTAAGTATGAAGCAGGAAATGCCAAGCTCGCACGGCCAGTCAATATTACTGTAAGCGTATGTATATGATTGTTGCGATCAAAGCGGGCGGTATCTTTAGCGAACACCCTCGCCATACGGTATGGCAGAAGATCGAGAGAGTCGGATCCTGGTCGTTTCTGCGACCCTGGACCAAGCCAAAGCCGCGGTAAAACGTACGTTATGTATGAATCATCTTCACTCAAAACATCTCCAACGTCATCCCAGTCATCAAACTCTTCATCGGCGACGACTCGGCCGACTTACCCTCTTCCAATGTCGACGTGCCGTGGACGATCAAGAATAAGTATTATTCCGCGGACGTGCACTTTCATCTCGTGGAATACGCCTACTGGGACCTTCAATTGGCTCGTCGTGTTCCTGCTATCATTTTCGTCTGGACTCGCGGCCAGGTGATCCTCTCGTCTACGTCTCGTCTGACTGCCCCCCTTATCCCCTTATCCGCCAGCCATATGCAGAACAAGTCTTTGGGCTGCACAAGGCGCTCACCCGCTTCGAGCCTGAGGTCGCCCTCGCCATGGCCCTGGGAAGCGAGCCCCCGCACCACGACGACCCCCCGGAAGGGCCGGACTCGTACCTTGCCGATCACGGTTTCGAGTACATAGACGGCGAACGCACCCGTCATCCCAAAAGCAACCACGACCGTCCAGACACGGATACAGATACAGACACAGGCGACGGTGACGAAGATCCCGTCCCGGGTCTCCCGCGCGTCATCGACGCGCTCAGCACCATTATGTGGCCTTCCATGGTCCGTCGCGGGCGTGACGACGGCGGCCACGCACGCAAGGGCCAGGCGGCGCCCTTCGACTTTGACGTCCTGCGCACGGAGGGGGAGGAAGGGGAGGAGGAGACCCTCGCGGCGCTCATGGAGGCCGACGCTGTGGACTCTGGCGCGCCGCTGACCCGCGCGAGCCGCATGCAGAGGGAAATGGCCACGCTCGAGCGATGGCTGATCGAGAACGAGGAAATGCACGAGGCCGAGCTCGCTGAGCCGATCAGCTTGAGTCCAACCGGAATCGACGACGACGACGACGACGACGTCGAAGACGCGCCCCGTGTTCCCGCTGTGCGTGCTACGAGTGGAGATCCATGGTTGTCGCACAATAGCAGCACGACGCAGCGCGATGGTGCGACGCCCGGATTCGACGATGATTTTTCCGCATTCGTCTCCGCGCCAGCAGTCTCCGTCAGTCCTGTCGCTGCCACTGCGGGATATGCGTACGCGACTGCGTCTGCGTCCGAGTTCTCCCTCGCGACCACCCGCGTACATGGACTCCTCGACACCACCTCCGCCGCCCCGATGCTCCTGCCCTCACACACCGGTGGCTCCTATCGTTCTTTCCGCTCTGGGACGTCCGGGTTCCCCTCGGACATCGACGATCTCGCTGGTTATGAGGCGCTGGATGATCGCGGTTCTTTCTTCTCGCCCGAACACGAGTTCGAGGATCCCGATGCGGATCCGCGCACCCCCGTTGGCGGGGGCGAGCGGGTCGGTCTGACTGACGCGCGTGCCCCGTTTGACCTGGCGGATATCCTGGCCTCGCTGCAAACCATGCGGGAGGACGTTGCAGGGATAGAAGATGAAGCACAGCGGAGGGCGGCAACCGCGCGTTTCGCGTCTGAGTTTGTCCTCCAGAGAATGGGCGTGGATGGGGGCGAGGGAGAGGGAACAAAGGGTTAACCCTCTATCACATTACACCGTATTATATGATTATCTTGGGGGCGGTCTCTGAGCATTCATGAAGAATAAAACATGTGGAAAGTTGATACGTCTCAATTGAACTCAGTCATACATACACGATTGCTTTACTTTATACAGTAGTAGCCTCAGCATCTAAGGCGCATCCCAAATATTCAGAGAGAAAGAGGGAACGGACGAACCTTGAGTTGGCCCCACTTTGAATAATTCAAGGGCATAGTTGGTAAGCCGCGTACTGTTACCACTGGCGCCGTTATCCCATTGCGGCTGTCTCAGTCATGTGTTCTCTCACCGGCCGAGGATTTGCGAGGAGGTGGATGCACTTACCAGAACACTCGAGCACAGCCCAATGGCCAGGTTCCAAGTGCATTTAAGTTCTTTTTTTTTTTTTTTAATCATACGAGGGCCGCTAGCATACTAGCCGTACCTTACAACACAAAGCAGCGAGGGACACGAACCACCTGTCCTAGTTCAATAATGCAGAGTGGTGTCATCTGGCGTCCGACGCCTAGAGTTTCTTACAGTATGCGTGCGGCCCGGTTTCGGGCATGGAAAGTGCGCGTGTTTCCTGCAAGAATGAAGCGGAGGGAGTTCTTCTGGGAAGATAGGTGTTTGTTGCAACGTTTGTTGTAAGGGACGGCACAACCATATCTGACAACGCCAAAGGCGTGCCTCTCGAAATAGTAGCGTTGTGGATGTGGTGCGCCTGGAAAACAGAGCTTTCTTGGTCTTCTTCCCCTTATCGTCCTTCTCGCATTCCGTCGCCGCTAACCACAAAGGGTGGTTGTTGCCGTCAGGCGGCCTGGTAAGTGTGATCTTGTCCGCGAAGCTGACCACTCTGTTCTCGCGCGCATCTCCCCCTTCCGCTTCTCCCATTCCGCCGCCCACTCTTGGAAGGCCTTCTGCCGCGCGCGGTCCTTCTGGTAGGCCGCTGATTGTATGCGATTGACCCCGTCCGGGGGGATGCGCCGACAGGCCTTGGTTGCCATCACGCGCGCTGCCAACTGGCTTTCCAGCTCATGGTCCACCGGGGTCCATACCAGGACGATATTGATGTTTCTGTGGATCGTGCAGAGCGTGGTCAGCGAAAAGTGGAACAAGAGGGCAGAGGATTGAGCCATCTTATTGCGTGTGTTTTTGATGGCTTGAAATGCAGAGACGTTGCTGCAAAGTATGTGGATGGTGTCTGGGGGCCGGCGCAAACTGGATGGTGGGCGCTTCTACTGTCTTGGCGGGGCCAAAGCAGGCAACCATAGTTTGTTCTAGGAAACAATGGGACGGAACTATTTACATACACATAATCCTACTAGTAATTTCCACTCCAGCAGTTCCGAGCGTTGCCTTCAGTCCGGCAGTGAACCTTGGTCTGCTGGCCAAATGGATGCACCGGCGTCCGCCAGCCCCGCCACTTTGCCTCAAGGGCGAGTGTCGCGGAGAGGATGGTGTAGTGAAAGAGGCGGTGGATCGCGACATCAAATTTGTGGGAAATGAAATCAGATCGGGATTAGGCGCATAAGTACAGTACAGGTCGTTGTTCGACGCCTTGGAGTGAGCCAGTCGCTAAGAACCCCCTACTTTGACGAGGCTAGTCGCGCCGTGAGAAGAAGCACAGTGAAGGCGCTGGAGAATTGTGTGAGAGACGAGAACACGATGGTATGAGGCATACCTATTGTCGTCGAGTCTCCCTTAAGCTTGAGTCATGGCACGCTACTGTAAGGATGTCGACGTATGGCAAGTGCCCTCTGTCCTAGCGCCGTGATCTAACAGTAATTGCGCGATCTCACTGAATCCGGGCTCTGACGCCAACTGAGATAACGTCGTCACCGTGCTCGGTATATGTATGTCCGACCCGTGCTCGAGTAGTAAACGCACGACTTCGAGCTTTCCTTCCCCCAACGCTACGTGTAATGGCGTGCCTATAGAGTTATTATGTGCGTTGATGGTCGCTCCGTGGTCGATGAGAAGCCGCACGACTTCGACGTGTCCCTGACACGATGCATAGTGCAGCGGCGTGAAGTCCCAATAGCCCCTCGTATTGACATCCGCGTTGTGCTGGAGTAGCATGCGCACGACCTCGCATTGCCCGCCGATCGCCGCTTCGTGCAACGCCGTCAAGCCGAAACTGTTACACACGTTCGGATCTGCTCCGAAATGAAGTAACAGGCGCATGACCTCCAGATGATCAATCGAAGAAAAGGTTTGTAGTGGGGTCTCTCCCAACATACTCTTCATATTGGCGTTGGCCCCTTGTTCGAGCAGAAAACGCGCGATTTCCAGGTGACCCGCGAATAACGCCACGCACATCGGAGTGCCGAACCTACTGTGCCCGACATCTAAATCTTGTCTCCGCGAACCAACGAGCCTCTTAGTTGTCCAGCAGAGGCCACACAATATAGCGTAGTGTAGTGGGGTAGCCTTAGGTGGGGATGAGAGCTCCCCCAGATCAGTTACGGGTCGGCCGTCCCCATTGCCCCCATCATATATCCCTGTCCATGCTGCGAAAGGGGGCTTGGTGACGTCGAACAAGAGTTCTATTCGGTCTTGTATTTGTAATTCTATATTCTTGAACCGCGCATGATCGGCCCAGTGCTGAGCAGCATAAAACGCAAGAGGAAGGTCCTTGATACGCTTTCTATTCACCTTCCCGTCTAGTTGAAACAGTACGGCTAGGCAGGCTTGCACGAGAATCATGTGAGCCGACTCTAAGGTAGAATGGTAGTAACGGAGATTTGGAGCGGTCGAGGTGGCAAGGCGATCAGAGGTCAAGAACTCCTTGACCGAGAAGTGTGAAAATTGTACGATTTGAGAATCCTCCGTTTTGACCACAGAGATCAAGCTAGAACATGCGGACAGCACCGCGTCTTCTGCACCTTCTGGGCGCCAGCGCTCTTCAAGCTTGCTACCCATTTGCGAGTCGAACTGGATCGCAAAGATCTCAGCGAGCTCTTGAACCTCGAGAGGCCGACTAGATGCTATCAGGCACTGGAACAGACGATGTGCGTGCTCTCGTTTCTGCTTGGGGATGTCCTGCAATATTCGCTCGTATGTGCCATCCAGACTGGCTGGTAACTCGTTCAGAGCCCGCCGGGTGCTTGCCACCACACAGCGGCGCAGCGTGTCCAGCTGGCAAAATACCCAGCGAAACCTGCATGATACCATGAGCAGTGTCTAAAATTTACGAGAGCAGAGGCACCGTACATCCCACCAGCTCTTTCTGAAAGTGTATTTATAACTAGTTGCTTTTCCTCCGCACTCCACCTTCGCATTGCTCGGTCCTTGTAAACAAAAGATCTTATGTAGGCGTTGATATCCTCCCTTTGGCCACTTTCCTCTTGAAGGGACACACGGCGGAATGCGGGGGTCAGGGGATCGAGAACCGTTTGAATGTCTTGCTCAAGTCGACTTGTAACGCACAAATACAGATTCGGAAACTGACAGCTGACAACGTCCTCAACAAGATTCAGGACCTTTTCACGAGGAGATGGGGTTCCAGAGGTATCCGGGCACTCGTCCAGGGCATCCACGACAATGTAAAATGGGGTGTGTGCCACAGATCGGAGCATATTCTTCAGACATTGTACGAGAGTGGCCTCACTTGGTTGATCTGAGCCGTCCCGGTGCTTCGTGTATAGATCCGAAAGGACGCTCCTGCAAATGTTGGACGTGTCGCTGAGCTGGATGAGGAGAGATGAAAGCAGGCCGCGGATATCCCGTTTTGCGGCATCCTTAAAGTCAAAATAGAAGTATATCATCAACGGCGACCCAGCAGTTCGTTTGAGGTCTTCAATGATAGCGGAACTTATCAAATACCGTGAATTTCCATAAACGTAGGTGTGTAAAATCACATACCAGAGAACGCTCTTCCCAGAACCAGCTAGGATAGAAGAAGAGGGAGATCAGCGCTTATGAAGTTGCAGAGGGTTGAAAACAAATAAGAAACGCACGATTTCCACGGATCCACAACAAGGAACCTTCCGTTTTCCATTCGTGGAATGTCTCGCCCTGAACAAACCACGTTGTAGTGCCATCGTAGTGCGTATCGCAAGCAAGATTGTGATTTATGGAAGGATTCGGAGGGGAGACCCATCTTCGGAGGTCGCTTCGCGCGCGACCACCTGTGAGGAGGTTACTGTAAGCACTCAAAGCAACAATGCATCAACTGAAAAAAAAAACTGACGGCTCAGTGTGTCTATTGCTATTTAGAGACCGTCGTCTCAACATTGGCAAAACGCACAAAGGAATCGTTACGTACCCTTACTAGTTGCTCTCACACTGTTATTGACACCCCGTGTGACCTCACTGAGTTCATTCACACTACCGTTGACATCGCTCGTGATCTCCTCGATCGCCTTGACACTATCGTTGATGCCATATGTGATCTCCAAGTTTCTCACTACCACCACCCTCATCTCTTCCTGCGTAAGTATGTCCAACCTCCTGAGTGCATTCTCGACGTCCGTCCATCCCACGAGTATCTTCAGAAATTTCCCTGCCCAATAATGAGCCAGAAGTCATGAGTTGGTTGAGCCGACTCACTGAACCTTCTCTCTTTCATCTCTTTTGTTACAAGAGCGAAGATAAACAGTACTTCTGCCATGACTTTGCATAGGACCTCCATCATGGCAGATGTCAGCGGAGTGCCATTGTATATCTTGAGTCGTTGTAAGAAACCTTGCATGTGCTCAAAGAGACTGGCGAGTGTGTTGTAACTCGCCGTGACGTCCTTGGCAGCCTGAAAGGGATGAACTTTACCCGATGTGCGACCATCTCGGGTTGTTACGCGCAGTAAGGCGTATCGTTCGGATTCGAGTCGGAGATCGAATCGGGGTTCGGATAATGCCGACAATCAGATGGCGGAGCGATGATGCACAAGACGAGAGGGGAATTGCGAGTCAACGACGAGCAATCGTTTGGGTTCGTGAAGCCAAAAGATGTTTATACGAGAAGTTACTGCAGTTGAATACAGTAAGTCGAGCTTAGAGCTCTTAGTACATGGAAACTTGTCCTTAAGTACTACTGGTAGGAGTCATATGGAATCTACGAGAACATCCTTCGAATCATACAGAAAGCACGGTCAACAAGTTGGAAGGACGTTTGGGAAACATAGAGAACGATCGAGAAAGAACGAGAAGTGTAACATCACCCCCTCCTTTAGGCGCGTTGATTGGTTCGTCGAATGAGACAGTCCTCGCGGGCTTGCGTGTGGCGGTGGGCTGCGTTGGCGGGATCCTCGCTGAAGGGGCGTGAACGGCACGGTTTGGAGAAGAGACGGTGAGTATGGGGTACTTTGCACTCGTCCTGGCACTTGTGATGGGGTTGATGGCACTTGACATCTGCATGACCATACTGTTTACAGAGGGTGCACTGAGCAAACATGGTACAATCTTCGGTATTGTGGGTGGTATGTTGACACCAACGGCAAAGAAGTTCGGCGTGTTGTTCTTCAATTTGTTGGAAGTGTTCTTGGACCTGCTGCTGGGTTTCATCGTTCGGAACCCACATGAGGTGGTTGTTTTCGTTTTGGATAACTTGCTGAAGGCGATGGTAGACGTTGTTTTGGCCTAACCGTCCTACCGAATCCTTGATCTCTTGCATGGTTCCGGCGATTTCTACCCTGAGTTTGTCGAGGATATCGTGCTGGCTTTGAAGGTCTTCTGTCATGGTTCGGAAGCGTTGTACTTCCACTTGTACTTGCCAATCATCCATGATATGGAGCGCGCGGTCTACATTGGCGCGCATCGTCATATCCGGATTGAAGACACGGACTTGATAAGGTTTGAGTGCCGGATAACCTCGGTTGTCGTTAGTTGCTCTCAGAGATTCTTCATAGATGTTCTGACCACGTCCCATGGTGCCGCAGATAGTGGGGTACAGCGCGAACCGCTGATACTTAACATACTTGGCGCGTATCGGGTGGCGGCTACTGGCGGATATATTGAAGTCGTAGAAACGTTTGCTTTGAGGGTGATTGAAATGCCAGTCGTTGCCTGGGTGATTGTCAGGAACAAGGGAACATGGGGAAGATTGGGTTGGTGAGATGGAAGGGAGTTCGCTCGCTAGCTGGGAGTTAATCCACGCGTCTTGATGGATTTCTTCAATGGTAGGCGGAGGTGGTTCGATATAATCGGTGAAGAGGTTGGGATGGAGTATTTGGCGGAGTGTGGGGATATCGCCTTTGTCATGCGTTCCAGTGCGAACAGCGATCCACAGCTGTGCAACGGCAGCTGCTTCTTGGACGATGTGACTGTAGTTGGAAAAGAGCTGAGATGGATGAGAGGACATTGTTCGAAGGGAGGAGGATGGTTCGCCTTCTTCAGTTTGCCTTGGTATTTATGTGTTTCTGAAGGTAAAACTGTTTGACTAGGTCGTCAGCATGCATGTCTTCTTTCCTAACCCACTCATTCTCCGATGATGGGAACCCTTTCCATTTGATCAGGTACTCCAGTTTGTGCCCTTTACGTCGTCGTACGTCCAAGATAGCTTCAACTTCCTGTTCTTCTTCGCCATCGATTAGGTCAGGTGGTGGTGGCGTGAACGCGGGTCCATATGCTTTTGTCTCGTGGAATGGGAACAGAAGGTCTACGTGGAAAACGTCGTGTATCCTCATGGTTTCGGGAAGCTGTAATCTGTACGCCACTGGTGAGACCTTCTGTGTCACTGTGAAGGGACCATATCGTTTGGGTGCCAGCTTCTTTGAGGGTGCTGTCACTTTGAGGTTACGTCCATCTAACCATACTTGGTCTCCTTCCTGGTACGTGACACAGGGTTCTCTTGTTTTGTAGCATTTTAGGATGGCTTGTGCGGCATGTAGACGTGCTTCCTGAACCTTAAGTAATCGATCTGTTGCTGTCGGAGATTTGTTCTCTTCGTCTGCTTCGACGTTTACCGTGGGGTTCATGCCAAACAACAGTTCATGAGGCGTTTGTTTGGTTACATCGTGTGGCCAGGAGTTGTGTGCGTATTCTGCAACTGGTAGGTATTGATCCCAGTCACCTTGGTCTTGTTGTCTTACCCAATGTCGCAGATATTGTTCTATCCAAGCATTCAATCTTTCTGTCTGTCCATCCGTCCGTGGGTGGAAGGCGGTACTCAGATTTTGCTGGATCCCTGTCTGTTTACAAATTGCCGTTGCAAAGGCACTCGTAAATCTGGGGTCTCGATCTGAGATGATTCGCTTTGGGATTCCGAACCACGGGAACACGTGTCGGAGGTAAAGGGTGGCTACCCCTTCTCCTGTGATTTGTTTGGTGCATGGGATGAACTTTGTCGCTTTGCTACAGCCTTGATCTACGATGGTGAGAATGGCGTCGTACTTTCCTGTAGACGGTAGGTCTGTTATCAGGTCTAGACTGATATACTGGAATGGTCCTTCTTCTGCTGGTACATTTACGTGTTGCAGGGGTGCTTTGCCTTGTGCCCTACTTTTGTTCATCTGACATGTTGGGCATCCTTTGACGTATTGTTCCGTGAACTCTTTGAGCCCTTGTCCCGTGTACCGTCGTTTTACAAGTGCCCAGGTGTTTGCTATGCCTGGGTGTCCTGCCGTCGGGGCGTTGTGACATTCTTGTAAGGCTTTTCGTCGTTCGTCATCCGTGGACAATGTGATGAGACGTGAAAAAAGATGGTCGGGAAGAATGGTTACGTTGTCGTTGATGGAATCCACCCCCTCGTCAAGGTCTGGACGGCGTGAGAGTAAATCAGCGACTGTATTGGAGTGGCCCGGAATGTGTTGCAGGGTGAAGTCGAATTTGGCTAGGGTTTCCATCCATCGTGCCTGCCTTCTGGAAATTTTATGGGGTGCACGGAAGTATGACAGGTTATTATGATCGGTAAAAACGGAAATTGGGTGCCGGGCTCCCAGGAGATGGTGACGCCAGTGATGGAATGCCTTTACGATTGCTAATAGTTCTCGGTCATAGATGTCATAGTTTATTTCTGCAGGGAGAAGAGAGGTGGAGAAGAATGCCACAGGGTGTAATTGTCCGTCATCCTGTGGCTGGGAGAGCGTAGCCCCAATGGCGAATTTTGATGCATCTGTCTGGACCGTGAATGGTTTGTCATAATCAATAGTGGCCAGGACTGGTCGTGAGGCAAATCGTTCCTTTAGTGTAAGAAAGGCGGTCTGTTGGGCGTCACCCCAGGTAAAGGGGGCTCCTTTCTTTGTCAGGTTGTGTAGAGGGCGTGCAATACGTGCATAATCCATGATAAAGGGTTTGTAAAAGTTACCAAAGCCCAAGAAGGATTGAACTTCAGTGACTGAGCGTGGTACTGGCCAATCGAGCAGTCTGGTTAGTTTGACCGTGTCCATTTCAATACCTTCTCATCCAATGATGACACCTAGATATTCAACCAAGGAACGGAGGAATTTGCACTTCTCCGGTTTAAGGAACAAGTCGTTATTTTGAAGTATTTGGAGCACCTGCCGGATTCGCTCGAGATGTTCTTCTCTCGAACCTTTGGTCGTGACCAAGATGTCGTCCATATAGACTTTCAACCACCCCTGTGCGACCTCGTTTCGGAATAAATCGTCCATCATTGTTTGGAAGGTGGCGGGGCTGTTCATTAGACTGAAAAACATGACCATGGGTTCGAACAAGCCTCGATTCGTCTTAAACGCCGCTTTCCATTGGTCACCGTCCTTAATACGGATGTTGTTGTAGCCCCATCTAATGTCCATTGTCGTATACCAATCATTACCAGGGGCATGAGTCACGAGGTCGGCAATAAGCGGGAGGGGGTAGCGATTCTTCCTCGTCCAGGTGTTGAGCCGTTGGTAGTCTTGGACGGGTCGGAGTTTTCCGTCCTTTTTTTTGACGAAGAAGAAGGGGGTGGCGTATGGTGAATTAGAGGGGCGTATGTATTGTTTTTCCATATGTTCCTTCAGGAATTTGTCTAGTGCTGCTTGCTCTTCCTGGGTCAGCGGGTACACCTTGCAGTCTAGAGTGGTGGGAGCGTTTTCTAGAAGGTCGATAGCATGATCCCAACGTTTCGGCTCTGGGAATCGTTGGGCTTCTTGTTCGCTGAATACTTTCTCGAAGTCATGAAGTTCTTCCGGGACTAATTCCTTCCACGGTCATTCGGTTTTGTCGTGGGCGGCCTCGGCGAGCTTCTGGGAATGGGTCATTTTACAAATTCTCATGATGATTTCGTCGCCTTCGTCTAAGTGTAAGGCTTTGAGGAACCATCGCTGAGGGTGTGCGAATATTACTGGATTGGTTTCCGGTTCTTCCCAATTTAGTTTAACTAGATTTGAGGCCATCCATGGGTAGCCCAGGATCATTTGGTCTGTTCCTAGGTCAGCAATATAGAATTGGTGCAGTCGCCCAAGTGTAATCCTGCTGACGTCGTGGTCTATCCAGAGATCCAAATCGACGTAGTGGGTGACACTTCCACTTTTGTTGATTGTTCCATCGACATTTCTAATGACTCGTGGTCGCTGGAGAGTGTGCGCAGTCAACTCTAGTTTATCGACGAGTTCTTGGGTTATGAAATTGTGGGTTGCTCCGGTGTCAACTAGAGCTTCGGCCGTTTCATATCTTCGTTCATAAGGAAATTTGATCTTCATTTTCAGGGCGTTTACTTTAGGTACAAAGATACTACTAGGGAGAAGAGCTCGGATCCAGGCCGAAGGACCAGAGCTTAGAGAAAATCCGCGCCATGGGCTGCAAGCATCTGAGCCAGGTCATCTTGCTGTTCGGTCGTAAGCTTCAAGGAAAATTCAGCAAGCTGTTCGAGGACCTCACGCGTGACGACGGTATCCTTGTTGATGGGTGCCGGAGTATTGGCGACCGGGATGGTTGTTTGAGTGGCTGGGACAGTGGTTGCGACTGGAGTAGAAGAAGCAACCGCAATGCGTGGTTTGCGGTCGGGGCAATTGCGACTGAGATGTCCTTGTTTGCCGCAGGCGTAACAGCGGCCTTCAGTTTGGTACTTCTGTTTTTCATCTTCGGTAGTCGCCTTTCAAAGGGCGTCGACGTCCATAGTGTCGGGGTCATTGCGCGGTGTGCGGTATTGCTGTTGTCTGCCATGGTTGCCGTTCGTTGTCCATTTTTGCGAGAAGACGTTCTGGCCAGGACGACGGCCAGTATTTTGTGGAAACGGGTTGAATTCTTTGATGGCCTGCTTTTTGAGCCAGTTGCGGTGGCGTTTCTGCGCGCTCTGGATCCATTGCGCGAAGTTGTCTGGGCTGTCATGGTCAATACAAGATCCTGCGAGTTTCGGGGGCAATCCTTGTGTGAACATCCGGAGGACGTTGGGCTCGTCAGCGTCCATTCCGGCGCGATCGGCGAGATCTTGGAATTCCGAGATGTAGTCGTCGAGATTGCTTTCCTTCATGCGTAATTTAAGAAGAGCTTGTTGAGCTCTTTCGGCATCGGATACATCGGTGAAAGCGTCTTTGAATTCTCGGAGGATGAGTTGCCATACGTCGTGGCCGAACGGGACTGTCTTTGTGCCGGTGTCAACTTGAGTGAGCCAATCGGTCGTGCGCGTGACCCATTTCTCGGCCCCTCCTTCACACAGGTTGAGAAATAATGTTGCTCGCTTATAGGGGTCCTTGATAATCGATGCGTCCTTATTCATAAAGCAGTAACGCTGGAACGCGCCTAGAAAGCGACGCGTATCTGATCATTTGCCGGTGAAGGCTCAAGGAGCCGTTCCTTCGAGTCGCTCTCCTCGGATTGATCTGAGGATCTTTTCGAAGTTACGTTCGTCGGCGGTAAGTCCTCCGTCATTACTGTCGTCACCGTCTCCGTCGCCTGGGGTTTTTCTGGCGGTGTCTCCTGGTGTGATGGTGGTGCGCTGGGACGGTGGCGTCTTGTCGTCGTCCTTCTGTTTGCCTTTGTCGATGTTTTTGTCGCTGCGGTCGAAATTGAGACCGGTGCCGGTGATGATTTCTGAATGGGTGCTCGGGGGTCGGGATGCGTGTGCCGCTTCTTGAGATGACGCAGCGTGTTGTGCGAATTGAGTCGGGACTGGAGAGACAATAGTTGATTCGGCGGCGGTCTGAAGGACCGTCTGGGCCTTGAGTTCGTCGATATTCATGTTAGCCCAAGGGGCATGTACTAGCCCTAAGTTTGCTGCTGCTACTCGGACCGCGTAGTGTTGTTTCGAGTCTGGGGCATATTGTAGTTCGAACCAGACACCGCAATAATTCTCGACGGCCTTTTTGACGCTGCGGAATAGCGTGTAGTAGCCTGCCCAAGGGGCTTGGCTATCTCCTTTCTGTAGGTATTCGACGTTAGTTCGCAAGGGGTCGTCCGGCAGGGCGACATTGTCAGTGGTTCGAGGTTTCAGTTGGAAAGGTAGGGAGATTATCCCTCCTCCGTCACCTTCCGCAAAGGTAGATCTAGACATGGTAAACCAGTTGTATTCGTTCGAGGAATCAAGTTCGGGGAAAGCTCGACTTAATGTTACGCGCAGTAAGGCGTATCGTTCGGATTCGAGTCGGAGATCGAATCGGGGTTCGGATAATGCCGACAATCAGACGGCGGAGCGATGATGCACAAGACAAGAGGGGAATCGCGAGTCAACGACGAGCAATCGTTTGGGTTCGTGAAGCCAAAAGATGTTTATACGAGAAGTTACTGCAGTTGAATACAGTAAGTCGAGCTTAGAGCTCTTAGTACATGGAAACTTGTCCTTAAGTACTACTGGTAGGAGTCATATGGAATCTACGAGAACATCCTTCGAATCATACAGAAAGCACGGTCAACAAGTTGGAAGGACGTTTGGGAAACATAGAGAACGATCGAGAAAGAACGAGAAGTGTAACACGGGTAGTTGGAAGGGTTACCCACTTTAAGAAGCATCCCGATGCTAGCAAAGATTACTTTTGCGGGTGAAAATATCTGAGAAAATATCGGTTGTAGTATGCAATGAATGGATCCCTTGCAAACTGACTAGTCCGACTCCCTCTCCAAGTGCTGCTGAAAACGTGAGCATGGTATGGACCATTGGATCTAACCACTTGATGAGTTTCTCATCGCCTTTGCGTATTTCGTCAAAGATTTCTGCCTGCTTTCGAAATATGATCAAGACAGCATCGGGAGAGTCGCAGCTGTCGAACTCCGCAGAAAATACATGCGCACTGAGATCTTGTCCCGTCAGTCTCTTGTATTCTTTCGAGGCAGAACCGAAGATTGAGATAAAATTGGAGCTGGAAGAGGAAGAGGAAGCAGTTGCACGTTGTGTTCTGGACATGGTATAGATGTTAGTGTATAGTCGAGCGAAACTGAATAGTGATGGGAATAATGCAATGTATCACGGTGGGGCCGAAGGTCGGTTACGAAAATACTCAAGTACGGCCCTATGACCAGCTGGTTTCCGGTCCATTTACAGTAAGATCTTTTTTCTCTATCATACGAGGGTTGCTAGCATACTAGCCCTATTTTACACCACAAAGCAGTGACCGTGCCAGAGAGACACGAATCGTCCGACAAAGAGGTTTAGAATTGAGATAGAACGATACACCCATTCTAGTTCGGAACTGCAATGGCCTTCTGGAACCTCACCACCGACGGGGCGTCGTGATGCACAGCGATAAGCTCCCAGCCCGCCTGGTCGTGCAAGCTGCGCAGAGCCGTGATCGTGCGTACTTGCCCGTTGAGGAGGCCCAACATTTGTGACACGTATTGCCGTCAGCATATACGCTCGTGTCAGCACCAGGTGGACTCACCATAGCATCTGTGGCATGCGTCATCGAGCCCACGCGACCCCAGTTCGGAAGCAGGGGCTTTGGGGGAACGGAGAGTCCCGCGCCAGGAATTTTATGCGTGGTGGGTTCGTCACAGGCGCACGCTATCAGCTGTTCGACGACGACGAGCTTGTGTCTTGGGCCCAGCGGCAACTCGCAAATTTTTCAAGATCCTGACGCAGGATTCGTCCGCCCAGTCGAGGAGAACTCTACATACAAGGAAGACTGTGATGTCTTCCTCCCGTGCTGGCTGTGAGTCGAAGAAACTGTGGGCTTGAGAAATCCGAGTATCGGCGCCCGTCTCTGGGAAATGCAGGGATAGAATAAGACGGACCTTGCAACTCCACGCGTCCAGAGTCGAGTGCGTCGGACATATTTTTCTTCCAGTACTGCGTAAAATATGCGTCAGGAAGAAGTATACATGAAAATCGAAGCTAATACGCATCGTACCTCATTGGCACCACCGATCACAGCCTCACGGTCTTGCACAACTAAGCGAAGGTTGGGGTGGCGACGAGCAAGTGTTAATGACTGCGGGCCAACGCCACCTCCAACATCTACAACTAGGGACCCAGGAGGGAGCTTTTCCCATCCGTATCTTGTGTATTTGATGTATCAAATCTGGCGTTGGCCAACACAATAAGTGACAAACCGTCAAGAGGCACGTCTTGCGGTGCCATATTTCTCAGGCCAGTCATCGAAGCGCCGAATCTTGCAAGGCGCAATCCATTATCCGGACTCTCGAACCAACTCCACATATCTCCTTCAATGCTGAGTGCTTTGTTCAGAGCCGTCTTAGTCGGTTCGGTGGCGTGCCCAAATTCAGAATCGAGAAGTGTCTCTGTCAGATAAGATGAGCTCTTGAAAGCTTCGTCAAGACTGCGGGAATATGGCAAGAGCCCAGATAAGAATCGCTCCAACAGGGAATTCATACACGAGTTCGATGTAAGACGTTATGCCAAAGGTCCCGATGTGCTTCGATTCGGGGCTAAAGACGCGTCACTTTTCAGTTTAGCGATCGCGCCAAGAACAGGGCCCACTTTGATATCAGCAATTCGACAGGCTTTCCGGTGTCCAAAACAGTGGATAAGCGGTTATTGGCGAACACGTCCGGCGATACTTCAATGAATACGTGATTCGTTGCAAGGAGACGAAGGACTCGAGCTAATAGCACACTATGAGCGAACATATTTTACTCAATCCTGATACACACCAAGCTTTGCAGGATGAACCCCTGTCGGCTTGGCGATCTCCCGTGCATGTAAGCCCTGAGTAAAGATGGAGTCAGGTGGGAGAGACCTCAACCGACAATATATCTTGAGCTACCTTGGGGCCCGCATCTCGAAGGATTTCTGCAACACGAGTACTCACTGCAGTACGCATTGCAGTAGAAACATGGAACTTGATAACACCTCTGTTGTCAGTAAAGTGTGCGATAGTTGCGAGAACCGTTGGATTCACCTGCATCACGATATCGGTGACTACCAACGGTGCAGGCCTCACAAGGGTTATGAGTTGCGTCGCGGCGGAGGTAATAATCGACCCGGCGGACTGAATGCTCGAGTGCATGCGAGGTGACTCTGACTCAAGGCTAAACGGCGCATTTGACGAGGGGAGGACCAAGACATCAGAGCGGAGGACCTCCTCGATCTTGTCGACTGAAGATTGTACGAAGTTGGCGAGGGTTTTCAGCTCCCCTAAAACATCCTGGGACACCCTTTCGAGTACAGGACAGAAGCGTCTGGCACCTCGACCTTGGAAGTGCAGGATATTCGAGACATACCCCGAAACAGAGGAGTAAATCGTCATCGTCGATTGCGAAAGTAAGGGAGTAGGGCCGGAGACAGAATGAGACATGTTGGGTGGTGAGAGAAAGCCAGAGTGAAGAACTGAAATGATTTATAGCACGAGCGCGGGCACGTCGCATATGTATTGTATCTCATACGTACTGTATCTAGACGCAGGAGTAAGTTCAAGATAAGCTCGCGGCAAATTGCATCAACTTCAATTTGATGACCATTGCTAAACCGCTGTAAATCCAAATTTTGTCGTCCTCAGAGTCAGTTCAACATGAGAGGGGTCACTAAGATTGAACTGGCCCGTGGAATACCACCTCGTCTCTGGGAATGTGCGGGGTGAAGGGAACTACGTTGAGAGACGATCAGATTGACAATTGGCATTGACAATAAAATACAGGAATTGTTAACGCTCTTTAGAGCCCGTCCGGTGCAAAGTCGCGCCTCGGAAATGGCCGCTCGCGACCTCTGTCTGACGAGTGGGAGAAATCGGTCAGCTCCAGCAATAAAAAAAAAAAAAAAGTCGGACCGCTGAACGCACCTTCTCGGTCGCAACATGCAAATCAAGCACGTCCCTCACCGGCCTCACCAGCCGCACCGCGCGCTCAAAGCTCATTTGGAGCACAATGGAGAAATTCCGCGTTCACACTTGCGCTTGCGACGAGTCTCCTTGATACAACTTTCATACCACAACAAGAAGATCCCAAGATGTGTATTGTGGCATTAAATTGTAGACAAAGTCCGGCGAGAAGCCCTCGAATAAACGAATTCGTTGATTACAAGACCCAGGGCTTGCTCAAGCGTTCAGCGGTGATATAAGCGTGATTCGTCATGGAAATCATATAATGTGTGGTCAGTCACATCCCGACCGAGCCAGTCGAGCCCGACAACGAAAAAAAAAAAGGGTCCATACTCGTTTTTTTTTTTGGCAGGGCGGTCGGGCGCGACCTTGCCGCGGTCGTGCGACCAACTGCACCGAACGGTCACGTTGCGGGGACCGACAAATAAAAAAACAAATCTTTTTATTTGGCTGATGCCGGGCCCGACAAACTGTGCACCGGACGGGCTCTTACCTCACCGTTGTACGCAGATCCCGTATCACGCTCGGGGGCCACGAAGTCATCAAAATCACCAACGCGCGCAAGTATACAATAGTACCGTAAACACAGGACCGGCGTCTATGAACGCCAAAGTTTCAGCCATATTCGCACGCACCAGACAACCGCCACAGCAAGAAGAGATATGTCGCCGTTGCTCTTCGACTCCTGGAGGGTTGATGCCAATAGGGGGACTAGCGGTGGCGCACCAAATGCTAATGACCCGTTCCACGTAGTCGAATAAGAGATATAATTCCCGGACACCAGAGTTAGGTACGGACAGGAATTCCCTCCTTCGGATATCATGACTGGGAGGCGATATGGCAGGACGGCAGGATGATAAGACAAGTAGTGACTGTGACACTCGATCACTCTTGGCTTCTTGGTAGACAACTTTTGGAACAGAAATTGGTTCTCCGACGTCAGTCAGGTCAGGAATGGGGAGGGGCGAACAGAAGCACTTACCCGATTTTCAACGGGATTAGGCGAAAGCATTGTCTCGGTTTCACCCATACCGTCATTCTACTATTATGGACTAGTCCGTCGATTGTATTTTGAGTCTCCTTGGATTGATCGAGACAAGGCCGAGGCACTTGAAGGTCCGTGATCGCTTTGGCTTGTTGCTTTTTATCTCGGCGGAGGCAATTCCGGTCCTACCCACGCCTGCTCCAAGTCTTCTCTCTTGTACTATCCGAGCGTCTTAGCCTTCCTCAGTTCCTCTTCCCCCTGCATATCGACTTGGACTTGACACGATACGAGTAACCGAATGGCTAACAAGAGAAGTGCGTTCGAGATAGCCACTTGGCCGTGCTCGGAGGAGTACGTTAAGGATCAGTCCATATTACACCCCGCATTGGAAATGCTCTACGGGCAACCAGGATTGGAAGAGTGAGTCAAATCCAGAGGGTCAACGAGTGACGGCCTGACCAACACATGTGACGTAGAATATTCTATGGAGTGGGGAAACCCAACGCATATGCAGTTTTAAGTGCGGAGCCGATTGACTGGAGTGTGCTGAGGCATTGCTGATTTCAAAAGGGACGAACAGATTGGCACACGATCGAAGCTCACGAGAAATTTGGGACCGACGAAGAGAGGCTGCATAGGTTCATCAAAATGTTCGAGGCATCTGCAAAGGATGGGGTCCCCCAGGGGAAAGTGATTCATGTGTCCTGGGAGGGTTCGGCGGCGCTTCCATGCCTGGTGGCCCCAGTGACGGAGATAAGGAAAGTAAAGCCTAAAGAAGGTGTCACTTTGGAGGCAGTGCAGGCGAGCTTGGACAAATACGTGGAGAAATTGATAGTCGAGGGAGTTGATGCAACGTATGGCCAAGTGATGGAAAACCCGGAGGAGATCGCGCTTGTTATCGGGTGGAAGACCATCGAGGTATGGAGACGGTGTTGTACGTTGGACACGGACGAATGGCAGGGGTGGAGGGAGATAAGGGGGATAACAGAGGAGGTGGAGTTGATCAGGGTTTTGTTGAAGCAGTATAGGGAATGAGTGATGTCGTAGTTCTCACGGGCAACCTGTTCTGCTCCTCCGCCATGCGTGCCTCTCGTCCCCACACTTCCTCCGGTCCACACCCGAGTGAGCATCCCCCGACGCGCCCAACCCGTAGACATGCACTACCCGCCCGTCCTTCTACTTCGTCCGGTGTCCCAGATCAGACAAACCCTCAGCTGGTTCCCATCGTTGTCACCTCACCCTTTGCTGGTGTATCCCCAGTTCCGGTACGTTTCTACTACGTCATCCGGTCCGCCAATCTCATTGAGTTGCAAGCCCTTTGCCGATTTTATGCCCACCCGCCGAAGAAGCGCCAACAAGCGAAAAGAGGGCGCTCCTCCCTCGCGTCCACATGCCGTCCCCGCCACATCCACCACCCGTGCAGACTTACCAAAAAAAGACGCCCAATTTTCTACTGCCGATCGCGCTATCTTGCACGAGCTCAAACTCGGCGCTGCTGCCCGCGAATCCCAGTTCAAGATGAAAGGCAACAAGAAGCATCACCCTTATCCTGCAAAGGAGGCTCCTTACCCTCTCAATTATGAGCGGCCCGTCATCGACCAGTTCGTCTTGTCAATATGTATACCCGCTTAATCTGTGCCAATCTTCTCCACAGCGATGTATGGGAGACGATGTTCATCAAGCAACTGTCCGGAAGTCATACTTTTCATGTCTTTGACGTTCCGCCCACAAAAGTGTACGTTTCTTCCCTCGTCTTTTATTCCACGTGCTCACGGCGGCCGTAGACTCGATCTCGGCTGTGGTGAGCATACCCTCGCAACCCACATTTTCTGGTCACTACTATACCTTGCAGGTTCCGGATATTGGATCTTAGAGTGCGCAAAGCAATGGCGCGTGAGTTATCCCTCTACTCTGACTGCGGGCGGCGCTCAAATAAGCTTGTCATCGTTACCGTCAACTCATCCAGAACTGCGAGTTCGTTGGCGAGTGCATGCCCCATGACGTGCAAATATTTCTTCTCACCTTGCACAGGCCTTGATTTGGTGCCTCTGCACCCTGATTTATCCCTTCTTCGCTCTTCCGATCTAGGCTCCCGGATTACATGGGTACAAGCCAACTGGTTGGTCCACCTGGTCCCTCTATCGTAATTCCACTGACGGTTTTTCGTAAATACGCAGCCTCGAAGGCCTTCCTTTTCCAAACGAAGAGTTCGACTTCGTGTGAGTGTCATACCTCCACAGTGTTGCGATTATGAGTTGCTAATGAGTTTAGGCACATTAAACGCCTGGCCCACGGTATCCCCGAAGACAAGGTGAGCTACGAAGATTTTCTTGGACTAACCTGACCTCCCCTCTGACTACGTCTTACACGGCAGTGGGACTTTTTATTCGAGGAGATCTCGCGAGTGATGAAGCCTGGAGCCGCCATCGAGGTGCGTTGTATTCTATCTGCGCATCAGTACGTGTTTCAACACCTCGTAACTATCTCAGATGGTAGAAGAGGATTTGTTCTTTCCTGGACGATTTCTGGACCTCCCTCCTCAACACCGATCGCCGACAACACCCCGTCCTTCTTTCACAGCGCCGCTCCCAGTACACCACCAACCTAACGGATTCCACGATACCAATGACCAATGGAACCTTTCACAACATGGATCTACTTCGACATCTGCCTCCGCGTTTTATAATCCATCTATATATTCTCCCTCCCTCCCTAGTGTGTTTGGAACTGCGAGCCTGTCGACACTCCCAGTTTCACTCCACGATACCGATACTATGTCTTCGCTGGACATCCCTAATCGACTATCCTCTGACAGTTCGCGCCAAGAATCAGCCGCTCCTTTGAATCCTCGAGATCACTCCTTACTCGAATACATCTACACTGAGATGCACGCAGCTCGTTTCATCAATCTTTCGCCCCTGTCCTTGCTTGCTCACTCGTTGCCTCTCTATTTCAAAAGTCTGTTACTCATTTCTTCTCGCCACCGGTTTCTCGATGTTTAATCATTGACGGTTGGTAGATGTGCGATCGCACGCACCCATCATGTTCATGTTCCCCCCGCATGATTTAGCACAGGTTCAATGGCAGCTTTCGCAACCCACTGGCGAGACGAGCCATTCGGATGGCGAGCTCAGGTCGGCACAACAAAGTCGCAAGTATCCTGACAAGACAGGGCCGGTGACGGTGATCGGCGGCCGTCACATCCTGCATCAGGCCCAACAATATGTACTCCTGGACGAGTCGGCTGTTGCGCCTGGAACAAAGACAGCCCGTCAGAAGACAACTCCGACGACGACGACATCTCATCTGCCAACTAGCCCAGGCACTCCGACTAAGAGCAGCTTTCCCCCTACATCCTCACGCGTATCCTCAGAAGCGTCTTTGTTTTCCGAAGAACGTTCGAATAGCACCACAACCACAGCTTACTCGCATGCAGTTGGCGAGGATATGAACATGGCCAGCTGGTTTAATACCCTGCCAAATCAACGGCTCAAGTTCGACCTGCAGAACTTGAACCTGCACCTGTCGATGCGTATCATGGCAATCATTGCATGTACAGAGGCGATGTGGGAGTGGGTGTGCGAGTATCAAGACACGCGACGGCAGCCCCAGATGTACAAAGGTAATTCCCAGTCACGCCCCGCAGGCGACGCGGACAGGTTCCGCACAGAACTTGTTGGAATGTCGAGGCCTGAATTCGACGTGCTGTCGACTCGGTTCGAATTGTGCGTGCTTGGTTTTATTTTGGGGGTGATTGAATTTCCGAGCTGATCGATTTGGGCGGCGCAGTGACATGCACGACTGCATCAACATGAACTCCCGCACCACCTCCGCATTTCACACTCCTATTCCGACATTTGCGCGAACAAGCGACCGAAAGGCGTTCGACGACGCCTGCGAGAAGTGGGACGAGTACCAAATGAAGCAGCGCGCTCGGCGCATGCCATCACGCCCCGCTGGCGTCCAACCCAAGAAGGGCAGCAGCGACCTGTCAGCAGCGGAGTCATTGGATTCGGACGACTTGGAAGCCGCGGGACCCACCAGACAGCGGCTTAGCCGGACCTTCCGAGTCTTCTGTGCGTGGAAGGCGTCTTGATTGCGGCGCGGAGGTGCACTCGATGCGGAAAGTTGAGGACATTTGGACATGGGAACGGTTGCTAGGAGCGCCTCGCTTGATTGGTTTGTTGGAGCAGGTGCTTGCATCTCCCGACCCGTCACGTTGGAATTGGCCAGGCTCGGGACGGACCAAAGGAGGTGTGGTGGTGTACGACCCCCGTTTATGGGTCGTCCACTCACTTTGACGGCAGACGCCCCTTGACCTCCCTCTCTCCCCTGGCCTGAAACGTGTCAAGGTTCATTCGTCAACGCCTTTTCTCTTGCGCACGACTTCCCCCTCCACGCACGTCTTAAACTCGTGACACACTCGGTGCTGCCGAAGCCATATGTGGCGCATATACATACAGCACGCGACATATTTTCCGGATCTTTCCTTGATGATAACAAAACAAACATATACAACGACCCAAAGTAACAAGAGCGACAAGCAGCTGGTGCCTAGGCCCCCTCATTCCCCCAGATCTTAGGATTTCATGTGCTTGACACGCGTAAGCGCGTCTCTACGCCACGTATGCTGCTTCTATCAGATGTCTTGTTCTCCGAGCGCCTCGCTCGTCGAAGACCCATTTCCACTATCCATTGTTCTTCTTCCGCCTCCCTCGCCAGTCAGTCGCAAAGCCTCTTTTGCTCTCGGGGGGACGGTATGACCCGCCGGTGCTATACAACTCTCTCACTCAATCATTCCCCCGAGGGTTCCATCTTTGCTATCGCGCGCGTCATATCCAAACCCTATCTTGCCCACGCACATATGTGTACAGCCCTGCTACTTACAGGGGCTGCGCTTATTGGGCGCCGATGGGCGGATCGACAGTGCCGTGATCGTACCGTTACCGTTTTGCACCCGTCTTCCCCTCCCCTCCAACACCTGCCCATCTCCCATCCACAATACAAGACGGGCGCTGCGCAAAGATGATGATTAAGGTTTGGGTTCGAAAGGCGAGGATCTCCGGTCGTTGTTGCCCACCCAACAACACGCAGTACAACATTTCAGCCACCTCGGCGCTCGCTTTGTTTAGTTGCTTGCTCAGCACCTCAGCGAGCGAGAGCGCGCTTTGCGTATTTTTTGCGGATGGACCTCTTTTGTTTCCTCGCACGCACATTACTTTGGCGCTCGTGCCCTTTTTGTCATCACTCCAGTCACACGCGCACCCCCTTTTTCGTTCCTCTCACACAAGCACACTTTACTCATCTAGACCATTTTGGATCAGCAGCTGTCCCCTTGCTATCAACTCTGGCTTACTGGACTATTACAAATGTATTTAAGTTATTATATGTGATATGCCTGCGTTTGCTTTTTGCGTGTAGCTTTCATTCAATAATTTACACTCCCTTCTAGAGAAAATCGTCCGTGGGTATCCAAGTCCGGTCATACCGCTGCCGGCGATCGGGGGGACACATCGCCACATGTAAATTACTTCCTAAAGTTCTGACCCATCTCGAAAAAAAGAGGATGAGCCAATGAGGGGGAGTACCGCCTCGAGGGTGCTGAGGTGAGGACCAGAACGTCATCGCTCACCCACACTCATAATTATAACATCATACGTTTATTCCAATACATCATCATGCCATTACAGTATCCAAGCCTGGGTCGGCTAGCTCCTTCATCCTCCATCGTCATCTATCAGGGTCCTATCATCATCGCGGAGCGGGCGTTGCATCCCGAATCGAGAGGGAGGAAAGGACCCTCCTCCTTGCAGTGCAAATTACCCACGTTTATCTTACAGCTGTTTCGCGAGTAGAAAGAAGGAAAAGAATGATTACAACAGGCTGACCGATGAACGTTGGAGGGAGCCCGTTCATTTTTTTTTTTTTTTTTTTTTTGCAATATACTTTATTATGACAGTTGCGGGGCGGGAACCGCCTTACTTTTTTATTATAAATGTTCATTATGAGGTAACCGTTATTTGTAAACTGTTGGGCCGGAATATTGATTGCTGTGGCCTTTTTTTTTCGTCAATGAATCGAGGCATCCCTTCCTTACCTTTTTCGCCTCCGTCCACTACTTTCCGTCGCACGAAAATGGATGGGCAATCCTGGCCCTTGCAGGAGATGTGTTCAAAGAGAAGGGGCTCACGCGCGTTGGTCAGGTAGTCGTTGTCATGAGCGGCTTGTGAGAATCACGTCTTGTATCCAGTAGACTTTGATGGAAATTAGAGCTGTCAAGTCAACGCACTCATCGCGTAGAGGTGCGGAGTCTATTTGTGTTACATAGTGTCTCCGATTCATCGATATTGCGGCCAACACATAGGGGCCTAAGCTAAGTGGTGAGATAGAGGGGAGGGTGTCCAATCCAGGAGACACGGCTACACGAGACAGGAAAGACGAAATACGAAAAAGCGCGTGCAAAGACCGATTGGGTAATACAGGACAGGCAAGCAAGCAAGCAGGGGGCGGAAAGAATAGAACAAAGAACAAAGAAAAATAGCCGGAAGCATATTTCACAGAAGGGCAGTCGTTAAGGACGGGAAGGGGAAAAAAAAAATCGTAGACATAAGACAGCGAAACAAGAAGTAATTGTAAACATCACTTAAAAAGGGAAGAGACCAACAAAAAGGCGGCGCAAGTATAGTTACAGAGTGGGACAGCCACGATCCCGTATCCCGTAAGAAAAAGGATGCTTCAAGCGTGTATTGTGGGAGCTCGGGGACGAAAAGAGTATACCCTAAGCCAGTAGATCCAAGTTACATACGCTTCACCGCCGGGCATATCCACCTTGAACTGCTCCTGCTCCGTGCCATTGTCCAGGCGGGGTTGGCTGCCCGGGTTGGCCAAAACCATAGCTAGGAGCAGCGGGTGGTGCCATGAGGCCAGACTGTGCCGCGTACAGGTCGTGTCCCGCACCGCCGTGAGCACTTGGATGGTATTGCTGCGTTGGGCTGGCATGCGTGTAGTGAGGTGATGTAGGTTGTTGCACAGGAGATGCAGTGGTCGGTGACGGCCCTAGGCCCATCTGAGGGTTGGGAGCGCCAGGGTGAGCCGAGTGAGGACCCTGGGCGTGCGGAGGTATAGCAATAGAAGGCGGCAATGCCTGCGCCGGGCTGTGGGGGGACGCGGAGGGATTACCCCCACCCGCGTTTGAGTTGCTGCGTGTGCCGCGTGAACCGGGGCCGGGGCCAGCCCCTGATGTGGATGCACGGCGGCGGCGTTTGGAGCCCGTCCGTTCGTTATCCTCGTCCTGATCACCGCCGTCATCGACCTTGTCACCACCAATGGAGAGCCCACCGGGAACGTTGTTGTGATGAGGGGGAACACCGGACATGCCTGGTGTTGGAACGGAACGGCCCATCGGAGGACCGACGGGCATAGTACTAGGGAGTGTGCCATGAGGAGCGTTCAGACAAGCCTGAATGAGGTTCTTTCCCTCCGGCTGTGTGACCAGGGGCTGTAACTTTGCGGTGGTAAAGGTATAAACCAAACCAGTTTCCGAGACAACGAGCAGGAGTACTTGTGTTCCGGTGAGGGTGGAAAGTTCGTAGGCCTAGGGGAAAAAAAGAGGGGTTAGAAAACTGGAAAAAAACAAAAAGATAAGACGAGATAGGAGAGCAAGGATACCTTTTTCATAATGCCTAGACATGTTGGATGTACGTGAGTGGACGTGTTAGAGGGAAAGAGCAAGGGAAAAAGGACGGACCAGCTTTCCTTTTTGAGAACGTGATATGTCGTCTCGATTTATCCTGAATGAATTCAATCTTAATCTTGCGTCTGCCTGTCTTCTTGTCCGATTTTGGTTTCTCGTCATCCTCGTCATCGTCGCCCGCACTGTCGTTGGCATCTTGATCATTTATGAACTGATCAGTGGGTGGGGGATGAGCAGCCGGGTCGGCGCGCTTGGCAGAGTCGTCTTGCATGGGTGGAATGGTAGTAGGTTGAGAAGGTTGATTCTGGGGGTTGGGAGGATAGGACGCGTATGGATTAACTGGAGAGACGTTTGATGCAGAAGGGCGGCGAAAGGCCATACAAGAGGAAAGGGGGGAAGAGGACGCGACGCGGGAAAGAGACGAGAGGGGACAGTCTACGCGTCTAGTCAGTTGAAAAAGCGAGGATGAAATGGAGGGGAGGGGGGAGGAGGAGTAGAGGAGGGGGGGACAGGCAGGTGAGTGAAGCAGGGACAGGAAAGGGGACGGACCGTAAAAGGCAGGGGGGACTAAAGAGGTAAGGGGGGGAAGATGGGGGCAAAGGCCAGATGAGGATGGTGAGATGGAGAGGAGAGGCCTTTTGGGAGCTCTGAGAGGGTCTCGAAATCGGATCCCTTTTCCAGCAACAACCGCTTATCTATATCCAGAACTTTCCCAGGCACACCCCCAAACAATCACATACTTCCTTTCCCAGACTTCTTAGCCCAGACGCCAAGGTTCAATTATCCCCTTATCCGGCTCGGAACCCCCACTCTGGCGCACACCCACACAGCCCTCTCCTTTTTTCTCCTCCGCACCGTGCTGTGGTATAAGAGAAAGCACACAACATCCGCCTGACCTTCCCTCATTTCACTTTTTCTGTTTTTAAAATTTTTTATTAAGAGAGTCCCCACTCCTTTTGTCGTTCGAGAAAAACAAAAAACAAAATAATAAATGGGAACAGTGTCAGAGGAGAGACAAAAAAAAAAAAAAGCGTCGTCTTGCTTCATGTCTTGATGCCTAAGCTCGCTTGAACCCGCATGCTTTCCCAGGCTTCTTTCACGCGCTCGTTGAATGTTGCCTCTGGCCGCCGGGCACGCGCCGCTTGGAGCGCTTGAACTATCTGCGCCACATTCTGATCCCCGCACAGATATCGCGCAGTCTCGTCATCTGCAAACAAATGCACCACCACCAACACCAACCGCATCCAGCCGATAAGATGATGGCCATCGCAAGATAAACACAGTATAAGAGGACGTGGCGCACCGTTGGGTTCTACCTCGAGCTGGCTCAGATGCATATCGCCGCAATCCGCATCCCGGCATTCTCCGCCTCCAGGCACCTCGAACTGACAGATCCGTGCGTTCTCTAATTGGTTTTCACTCAAGCGCCGCGCCGCGGCTTGCATCTTCAACTGCTTAAGGTTAAGTGTATCGACCATCTCCTGCGGACCAAGTGAGCGTCCACTGAGAAACGGATAGTAAGATAGCACAGAGTTATAAGCAGTGAACGATGACCCCGTCTTTACTTGCGCTTGCGAGTCATTCAAGACCTGCTCAAAAAAGTGTCGTTTGACATCAGCACCGACACGGTCGCAGAAGGAATTGCTGCTCCCGCATGGCAACAGGACCATAAGACGCATAAAGAAAGGGAGACGCACCTCAGCCGACACAGGGACGTCGACAGTTTCTCGTTCCGGCCCATCTTCTGAGTGATGCCAATGAGGGGCTGACTCTTTAATGTGCCTGGGTGTCGAAGTCTTTGAGGAAGCCTAAAATAAAACCCAAAAGGACAGAAGTAAAAAGGAAATGGCAATGATGGTCGATGAGGGGCGCGTGTAGAGCGGAAAGAACAAAATGTTGGAAAACATATGAAGTAAGCAAAAAAAAAAAAAAGGATATTAGAATAGGTTGGTTGTTGTCGACGCAAAAGGTGTGAGGAAAATCCTTGCCGCTGATGCTGATGCTTGCCGGGATTCGGCAGCGAGAGCTGTAAAAGCATCTTAACCCGATCCGCAAAGAAGCACAGTGATGTTTGAGGAAGCGAGAGACAGGAGCATATGCAATGAAGCAAGCATACCAGCGTGTAGTGGCCACGGATCGGAAGCACGAATCGAGGATTGTGTGCGAGTATGGGATATGGAGCGGTTGAAGAGGGGACGATGGTAAGAGACTTCCGTGGCAATCACACAGATGATAACGGACACTTGCCTGGTCCGCCGATGGTTTGGTTGCCTGCTGCAGGCGTGGCGGATTGATCTGCAATTCGATTCGATTGGAACAGTCGAAAACGGAACGGGAATGCGGGTGGCGGAAAACATGTGATGATGAGTTGAGGAAGGAAATGGCATAAACAAAACTAGTCAGTGAGGGCGCTCGATGGGAAGACAAGGAAGAAGGGGCAGTGACCGGTCGATGTAAGCATGGCTACGGCAACTTGGCCTTTACTACCGTCTTCGAATGATAGGGGCGTAGAGCCAGGAGGCGGAGGGGCGCTTGCTATCGGACCTGGACTCTGACTCGGGTCGCCCACTTCAAAGTGAAGCGACGATAGTGCACTTGCGCTTGCCAGCACTGCTTCCAAACAGGGTTTTAAAGTTAAGTTAGCAAAAACGAATGGCGAAATGACGTGCGGAAGTAAAATTTGTGGACAGAAAGAGTCGAGCCAGTGCCGTACAGCAGCTCCGCGCCAAGGTATCGTGATAGATAGGGGTTTCCGCAGTAAAGCGACTCATCACATTCGGGACGCAACTTGCACACACGTGATTAGCGCCTGATCGCGAGACTAATGCTTCCGATCCGAGAAGCGTGGTGCCACAGACGCTGACACAGACACCGGACCAGACCCCAATTCGGACTAAAACTAAAAAAGAACGCACCATTTTCGGAAGATTGGTTGTCACCAGTCTCGGATCTCGGCACCTCGTCTGTTGTCGCAGTCGCCGATGCCGACGCCGATGCCATCCGTCTCGGAAGTCTCCTCAGATGCTCGGGTCTCCCCAGGCGGTTCCCTGGAAACGGGCGTGGAACGATTTGAAGCCATCTAAAGAAACTGAATTGCCTGTGTCGACCAAGCGGCTTCGCAACTTACCGCTTGCTTTCGTAGCTTCAACTCCTCTCGTTCCCGGATTATCTTGCGCATACGCTCAATTTCCTGCTCCAAGGCCAACGCACTATCGCGTGGAGTCGGTTGTGCCCCACTTTGTGGCTGGCGGGACAGACTCGTCACCGGCGACAGCTCTTCCTCGCTTGCCTCGTCCTCGCTATCGCTGACGTCGATGACACATCGTCTTGTGCTGTTCAGGCTTGCAAACCCTCCAGCTGCCACACCATTCATCCTATGTCGAACATGCGGGTTCGGATGATATCCACCTCCATAGTTGAGCCCGGCTCCAGACCCAGTACGCGATAGCACAGGCGGTGTATACACCTTCGGTGCGGGATCCGAGTCAAAATCGGCCGCAACAGGACGCTTCGTACCCCGCCGAGGGATAGGTGCATTTGGCTGAGGGGTGGAGGATGATCGACGAGAATCGTACCCATCATCCCTTATTGATGGCGGCGCCGGTATCCCGTCGCTCCTTGATCGAGCAGGCAGATTCTCCAAGATTTGTGGGGTCTTATTTGTCAACACGAGGGTTTTGCCTTTCTCCCGTTCAAATGAGAAGTGTGCTTCCGAGGCACTGGCAGATATCGGAAGGGATGCGTCTTCTGAGAATGGAGGCATAGATGTCCTATCCACCAAAGGCATAGGCTGATCGTCGTCTGGAAGAGAATTTCGTTCAAAAGCACCCGCGGATTCTGGCGAATATGCTTCCATGTCTTCGGGTTCATTCTCGGGTATAAGGTCTTGCCGGGATCAGCACCATCATAGAGAGGGGGCCCGATACTATTCAAAAAGTCCTCTACGCTCACAGCAGAAGTAGAAGCTCTAGCAGAAACATCAGCTCCTGTGGATGTGGCAGTAGTTGGCGACATAGAGGGCTCAGCGGCAGCGAGAGGCACAGGTTCTTTGCGTTTCCTCGATTCTTGGACAGCTTTTCGCGCGAGAAGTTCTTGCTTTCGCTGACGCTCCATAGCAGCTAAGGTAGATTCGCTAAGAGCGAGGAGTGAGACAGAAGTTGAACCCTCATGCGGCGCTGACGCTGGTGGCCATGGGGAATCGACCGTGTCTGTGTATAAGGAACAATTAACCTATTTGAAGGGAGTAAGGGAACGCGATATGTACATACCATGGGGTTGTGGGGATAAAGCAGGACGCGCTGCGGCGTCATCAATAACACTAGGATTTTCTGGGGACACCGAAGGAAGCGAATAGCTAGGCTGAGATAGGAGAATAGATGCGATCACGTCCGGGGGTGGTGGGTAAGGAGGAATGCCCACTATATCAAGGTTATTTGGAAGACGAAGATTAAGTTCCGTAAAAACGTAGTAGATGATCTCCCTAGAGAGCCCACAGTCGATCAAGTACTCAGGTGGTACACCATATCCAAGAATGTCAAGAATAACTTCTTTAGCGGTGTCATATTGCCTCTGTGTTACTGTAAATCAAATCGGTTTAGACCTAGGAAAGACATGGGAATTTGAAATCCACCTACAAGAGAGCCCAGGGCGCACGTGATGAGTATCGAGTACATAGAGAGGGGTCTCAAGCCTGAAAGATTCCAAAGGGGCCTGCATCTTTAGCGTGACAGGTGGTGCCTCCACACTGAGTCGTCGTGATACAGAGGGTGGGGTAGCATGTCGATAAGTGTCCTCAGTCTTTAGAGAGGGTGAACGAGAACCAAATGGAGACTGAACAAAGCCTGGAGACTCGGCTCTGGTGTGATATACGACACCAGAAATGGTGGTGGACGTGGGTGGTGGTCGAAAAGGGGTATCTTCGCTTTCGCTGATCTCACCCTCCTCTCTAGTAGAAAGGTCGTCACTCAGAGTTATTTGTGGAGTAGCCCTACTAGAAGCATCACGAATGAGTGGAGAGGTATGTGCCAGAGACCGAGTCGGAGTTGATGGTTGGACAGGAACAAGAGGAGTTGAGGGAGGTCGCTCCTCTGTGGAAGTGGTTGACGAGGGTTCCTCTGGGCCATAATCAAGAGCAATAGAAGGTATGGTAACAATAGATCGCGGTAACGGCCTGGGAAGTGAGGTAATGGGGTTTGAATCAAGCTTTCGACGCTTGAGTTTGCGGCTAGACAGAGCAGCTTGTCTGAGCAACTGGGCAGGATCTGTCCCAGATGTCGATGGCTCTGGATGTGAGGTCGCAGAGGAGTGGTTGAGATATGATGAGGACGGGAGAGTGGAAACCTCGGACATGAGGGGCAGGAAAAAAGGGTTGACAGAAGCCCAGAGAGGGCAGTGGCAGTGGTAATCCACTTACCCCCGGGAGATGCCGAGTTACCGTCTCCGCTATGCCTCTCGATGGCCACGCATTCCTCGTCAATCAGGGCTGGTCTGGTGCAGGGACTGGCCTTCGCAATGGCTCTATTTCAAGACCCATTTCGATACCACAGAAACGAACTCTTGCCGGCATAGGCAAAGACAGGGACGAGGCATTCCCCTTTTGGGACCAGTGAGCACCCAGCTCTCTTTTTCTCGACAATTGCTGACAAGGAAAAAAAGTTTATTTACGGTAGCCGCATCTGCGATTCAGATCGAGTGTTTCTCCAGTGACGACGAAAATGGTGATGCATCTGTGAGCAGCCGCTGAACCCACCTCCGACTTGTCTACCACTAACGGCGCATACAGACTGAAAACGTACGCTCTTCGACGCTGAACCTGAGGCAGACTTCCACTGGAATACTATCGAACCTCCCACCAGTCGTGGGCACGCCCATCTCCTCGGGTGATATCACTCCTGATACTGCATCTGGCTCTGCCACTCCTCGCTTATCCCTCATGGCTCTGGCGAAACGTGAGGCCGCCCGCCGCGGTCTTTACTCGAGATTTTTCCGTGGCCCTGTCCTAGGTCCCGACGTCCAGTCCGAAATGGTCGAAACAGAGGCTACTTCCATATCGCAAACTCCTGTTGTTGACGACAGTGCACGGGCTAGCACGGAAAAGGGGTCAAAGAAAAAATCCAAGATCGACTCTTCTGGGGATGCATCGATGGAGGACCCGAACGAGGAGGCAAAGAGACAGGGGAGGCTACGCAAAAAGGCAGAAAGGGCTGCTAAGAAGCTTCATCGTGGCGAGGGCAAGGAGAGATGCGGCAACGAACAGGATGCGGACGAAACAATCGCGCTGTTGGCTGTGCAGGAACAAGTGTCGGAGCTGTTGGCTTTTGAGTCACCCCATGAAGTGCCGTACAAGAGGAAAAAGAAAAACAAGCGAAGGAAAGTGTCGTCTGCTGGCGAGTTAGACATACCGCCTTTTGAGCGGACATCAGTAGCAGTAGAAGATTGTGAGGACTCGAAGAGGGGTAACTCTTCAAAGGCTCCAAGAAAAAAGAAGCGTAGACGAAACGAGTTATTGTAACAACGCTTGTTTTCCTATTCCCTGGAATACAGTAGCATCATACCCTCTCGGTGTCCCTGATGCACGACAAGTACATTGAATACTGTCACCATGGAATGTAACGATTCACACAGATAATTATACAATCCAACAAATACGATGGTTCACTGAAGGGGCATGCTATGGTTTGCAAGAGTCGGGGCGATAAGATCTTGATGCCTGTGAGTTGATATATTTTCTTAGTGAAGGTGTGCACGGAACCGAACAAGGGACGCACAATCGAGTGATGAAAGTAATCGACAACTTTCCAACTGAGGTATGACACTAGCCTCGGGTACCACGCCACGCGCTCTGCATGGTAATCCGACGAGCCTGTACGTCCTCAAGAGTGTGAGTGGTCGTATCATCGAAGCGAGCGATGGAAATAAAGGACCTGGTCTAGAGTGATAGGGTCTTCTCTCAAGAGTACCTTTTGTCCCCCACCGCTCTCTTCCTCCTCATCGTCGTCGTCGTATATAGAGGCCTTGTTGTTCGTCCGCATGCTGCCAAAGGCCGCCTGGTTGCCTGCTAGGGAGAACGGGGTGGACTGGACGGCCGTGCCAAACACGCTGGACGTCTTTGGCGCGCCAAATGCCGCGAAATCCGTAACGACTTTGCGTGGCGGTGACGACGCGAAGCCGCCTGACAGCGGCGACCTGGAACTGGAATCCGGCGCACGTGGCGGGAGAGACGGCGAATAGCCATAACCGTATGAGCTGCGCGCGCTGTGCATCCGCACTTGCATATACTTTTCCGTGAAGCGGGTCCCGGAAATCTACACATACACACACAAAAAAAGCGGCCTTGTGCTGAGAATGGAGGTGCTTGCGTTCATGGTTTCACGATCTGCGGTCGGACGTACCTTTCGTAAGTGCGGCCGCGCATCCGCGAGGTTGGACGCCCGCGAGAAGACGTCAACGTTGTGCCTCGACTCTTCCGAGTCCTTGTAAATGCTCTCGATGACGACCTTTTTCGTGCTTTCGTTCCGTAAGAGCAGCTTCTCGTGCAGCTCTCGTGCGACCTCGTCCACGCTTTCGTTGTTACCCAAGATCCGTTGCGCGACGGCCTGTCCGACTTCCCGCACGAGACGCTCCATATCGAGATTCTCGAGCACGAGGCCGACAATGGCATGTGCGAGCAAGTCCGCTGTGGTCAGCGGAAGCATGATGCCCGATGTGATGTTGACGAGTGCCTTGTAAAAATCCGTCGCATACTGAAATAGAGAAGGAAGGGCGGGGGAATGGGTGTTCAGACAACAGCGGGGCGGCCTGCGCGGACGAAAGGGGGACATACCGAGTAACTACTTAGCGCTGGTTCGCATGCCACGAAGAACTGCGGACGAACGTGTCAGAAGATCGTAGGGGTCTATTTGCGATCGTAACAGGAGTACCAGAGTGATGCCACGGGTGGCCATCTGCCGAGCCAGTTCAAGGGGGTCATTGCCGTCAGGGGACCCATCGTCGAATCCTGAGGGGCGATGGAGGGGATAAATGGGGAGCCATACGGCGACGACACGGAAGCATAAAACACACACCATCCCCGTATTCTCCAATGCCATGCGGAGGCGCGTCGGCTATGAGCACGATCATCTTGCTCGCTCGCTCGTTCCAGTCCATTTTGAGCGCCTCCGCTAGGGCAGCGGTAACTGCCTCAGGTCCGTCACCGCCGCCCGAGGCATACAGGCTCGAGAGGTCTCGGTGGACCTTGTCGATATCGGACGAAAAACCAAAATTGCGTGTTACGTAGGTGTGGTCCTGCGGTGGGTGATCGCGATAGGCGACTAGGCCGACGCGCAGGTCCTCGCGGGATTGCAACTTGCCCGATTGAAAGATGTTCTCGCAGATGAGTTGGATATTTTTCGTCGCGGAGGAAATGTAGGATCCCTGGCTGCCAGTGCAGTCTTGGACAAAGACGAGATCGCTGCGAGAGCGACGGCCGATCGAAAATGTTGGGATTGAGAGAGATCAGTAAGATGAGGGAGGGCAAAGGGTGCACGTACAGCATCTTGCGGTCATGATTGATGGTTGGCGGGGCACGCTGCTGGGCATTGAAGGCCTCTTGGAAGATGGCGAGAGCGTCGGCAGAGCCTCCTTGTTCGAAATCCATATCAGCATCCATGATTAACTGAAGACCGAGTGCGAGGGAACGGGTTGTGGGTTCTTGATCGCGGTGTAGTTGACTAACAAGAGCTTTAGAGACCCCAAAGGCGAAGGTTAACTAATGCTCTCTCGTATTCTCGACCTCGCCTCGTTGCATGAGACCTCAAGGCAGTCGCTTAGTGCAGTCAGGCCATGCGCGTTACCGAATCGGATCAGACAACTCAAAGGAATGGTTGCGTTGACTCTACACACACCCCTCTCACTCGCCCCTAGATCTACTGCGAACGTCCTCCTAGAATCCACCCTCCCCACTGCCCTGCAAATGTCCCCGGTCGCAGAAATGTCCGATATGCCACAAGCAGCCCCGCGGATAAACCTCCTACAAGTGCCGAAAGCACAATGTATGTGCGTAACCGTGCCGCCGGCGACAGACTTCGGTCGGCGCCCCCCGGAATCGAAGAATTCCTGAACGAGCACGTGGAACATCAGCTGAAGGATCCGGGCGGCGAGCAAGTCAGTTGACAATTCTTTCACTTACGGATGCATGGCAACGCCGCAGATAGCATGAAACACGTCTGCGATTTGACCAGTTTTCACACTGACGGCAACAGGCACCTGCAGATTTAATCTTCTGCAGTACACATCTGGCTGCACTTCGTGTCTCTGGTATGGAGGGAGAGGGAAAAAAGGTTCCAGAGACGCTTTGTGAAGTATAAATTATAGTTACACACCTGTTGTGCAAGGTCCAAGTCCGATTTTGTCGCAACGAAGAGGGTTGGGATGTGGTCAAGGCTGTATTGTTGCTTGCCCAAAGTCAGATCGGAAGTTAAGACAGAGGAACTACACCGAAAGTCACCCACTCTTAGATTACTGATGTATGAGAATGAATTCGTGTCACTCGAATCGTGCACGTAGACAATGACATCAGCCAGATCCGTCTTCTTAGAGTTTCGAAGCACCTCCGGCTCGTATTTAGAACCAAACTCTTGTAACTGGGAGTAACGTAGGTCGCAGTCAAGATCAATGCACAGCCCAACCCAGATACGACTTACCACTAGATACTTTTCGGACCCATGGATGTCTACCGAGTTGACCACGCTGAGGACCTTTCCAGTTGGCTCATACGTGTCACTGAAGTGCTCGCCAGCGAAGGATCGCAACAAAGATGTTTTCCCGGAGCCTGCCGCTCCACAAACGTAGCACAAGAATACGTTGCGTGAAGACTTGCCTCTTCGGCGGTCGTGTTTTCTGGGACGGGTGACGAGGAGGGCGCCAGTCCGGGGTTCTTCGGGATAGCCCAGGTAGGCAAGGTAGGCGAGAGTGATCTTGTGATCCAGTAAAGTGATCATACTTGGGAATGGCTCAGCGGGTACTCGAGTGACCGACATTACAAAGCATCAAACGTACCTCCATCGCGCCAACCATGCCTGCAAAGTGATGGCTCCGCCATCATCCAAACCCGGGAAACTCTGATTTCGCCACGGAACATTCGGTGGCGCGGTGCTGAACAAATCTTCAAGCTCGTCTTTATTCAAAGCACCATCCCTGTCCTGGAGGCCGGTTGTAAGTTCTACCCCGAGCAACGCCGAGGGACGACAATACTTTATCGAAGACCTCAAAGACATCAGTAAAAAACTGATAACCTAAGGGACTCAGTTCGACTGAGCAATCCGAGGGGACGTCGAATCTGGGGGTCTCGTGGGATCAGCGGGATCAATCAATACGAATCACCGATCGGGCTTACTTGGGATAGAGGAACGCTTCCGTTAATAGCAGGTCCTCTGCGTAGCCAAACTTTCTGAGGACCGTCCATGTGGTTTCTAGCCGACCTTTTTGAATGAAGATGGTGTGAAGTAGAAGAAACCCCGCTTCGGTCAGGCCGTCTCCACGCACACCGTCCGGATTGCATTCCCGAACCATATCTTTGATACCTTCGAGCTCTTGCAATTGCAATGGTGCATCGAAGCACTTCCGCTGCATGGTGTGAGGGACAACGCATGGACTACAGGGGTAGACCAAACCTGGAACTCGTTAAGTTCTGCATTCTCGAGCACTCCATCTTTATTGGCGTCACAAAGTTTGAATATTCGGCTCAGCGCATCTATGCACGCAGGCTTTAGTGCCTAGCAAGCAAGTTCAGATTGCGCAAACGAGGATGGAAGGTCTGCGCACCTGCTTCTTCGAGTCATACAGTGGAGCCGTTGGATGAAGGACAGCCTTCTGGGCGAAGTAGAACACCTCTGAGACGTTCAGAGGTATTTTTGCGGAGCATTCTACGCACGTCTCTACTTCCTGCAGGTCACTCCGCGGATAAGTGGAAGGCAGTGAGATGAAACGCGTGCCGCACCTTGAACTCGGCCATGATTGGCCTAATTTCATGCTCTAGTGACTCATTCGTCACCTCACCGCCCCGTAGATCTATTTTATTCCCGACCAGGATGACGGGGACCTAGTGATGCATCAAACCACGGAGATGGATAGGCGAGATAGGTGGAGCGTACATTAATGCCAAGTTGGCGGAAATATGGTAACCAATAAACGGGGATCCGATTAAAAGAGTTTGAGTCGTCGATGGCATACACAACGCAGATGACGTGGGCCTTGCGGACTTCAAGCTCCAGGTGGTGCTTGTCAGTGGGACCGGCTACAGGGACCGGGGTGTGTTATGAACACGGAAGGAGAGATGTTTCATTCGGAAGACTTACCGCCGGAGTCTACGATGTAGGTTGTTACGTTTTCGGAGGTGACCTCGGGGGAGATGGTGACCTCTGGGACAACATGTTGAACCTGTGGAAGTGATGGAGTGAATCCAAAAAAAAAAAAAAAAGGATAATCGGGTATCGAAACGTACGTGGGGCACAAAAGACTCCTTGATGAGAGAAGTGACGATGGTGCTCTTACCAACGCCCTCTGAGACATACAGTTTGTTGCTGTGGTAACAGGAAAAGAAGAAACGAACCATCTCCGACTAGTAATATGCGCACATCTCTGCGCATACTTTGAATGACGATATAGAAAAGATGGGTGTATGGGTGTATGCGCGTGAGAAGGGCGCAAGTTCAAAGACTCGGACAACGGACCGGGTAATTCATCGAATAGGCGCTTTGCAATAAAAGCAAACCCCAGGATTCGACCATGTCCAGGCTGTCAGCATGTCCCTGCTCTCTTTACCGTCTGACATCTTCATACTTATCACGGCCCATCTTTCCCTCGCCGACCTTCTCCTCCTGACTCAAGTCTCTCGTGATTTACACAGACTTGTGGGTTTCCGCTTGTTCACCACGCTTATGCCTCATACTGTTTCACAGGTGCACAACTTTGGCTGGAATTCTGTCCTCCATACTTTTCCCAGACCGTCAAACAGCTTGGTGAAAAGCCTTCCGCGTTGGAGTCCACTAGCGCAGATCAAATACCACACCCTGTCAGACAGGTCTTGGAAAAAGCAGCGCTTCGTAGCTCGACCTCTCTCTTGTCCGTGGAGGGGCAAGTTCCAGCCTCTCCTTGCGATAAATGAGTCTCGGTTGTTCGTCGCGGCTGGTCACACACTGTATTCGTATGAGTTTATAACCTCCGACCATGACGGCACCTCTCCCGGCATCTCCTTCGAGGCTTCATTCGACTTCGGCCTTCAGGACGCTCCAAGGAATGATATCACCAGCATAGCGTGCGCCCCGGACGGTGGCTCAGACAGCACTCTCTTCATCGGTTTTGAGGACGGCGAAATCCAACGTGTCAACATACCACCATGTAATCCCGGTCAACTCGGCGTTCCGGTCGACTCCTCCTCCCGTACACCTTTCCACTATCACGACGGCGAATTGATCGAGGCGTTGGCTGTGTCCGGCAACACCCTCCTGTCAATGTCGACCGGCGGCAAAGCCGGTCTTCTCAATTTCTCCTACTTGTCCTCTGCCCCAGATGTGATCAATCTGGACACCCGTGCCTGGTCGGCGCTTCTTTCCACTTCCTCGTCTACCCCTTTTGCCGCGTTTGGCACTTCGTCCGACACACCCCTCACCGTCCATTCCATCGCGCAGGACTCCATCTCACCAACGCCGACCGCGGTTTTGCGCGCGTCCGAGCACCAGTGTGACTCTGACTTTGAGCGGCCCTCTGCGGTGTATGGCATCGCATCTGCACCGCCCGCATCCCCTTGGGGAGCATCAGATCAGATCCTCGTCTCGGGTTGGTTCGACGGTCTCGTACGCGTACACGACATGCGCTCGTCTCACGCCCCTACACTCACCTTCGCCGACCCATGGTCGTTCGAACCCGTTTACGCTGTCGCTTGCGGTGGTGGTGGGGGTGCACACATCGCCGCGGGCTCTGCGAGACACAGCGTAGTCGCATTCTGGGACGTGCGTGCTGCCAGCCGAGGGTGGAGCGTGCACGCCCCTGGGAATGATGTTTCACCAGTATATTCGATCATACTCGAGAGCTCCCGTCTCTTCGGTGCAACACAGAATCGGCCGTTTGTCTATGACTTCGGTCCCGCCGTAAGACCAGAAACCTACCCCTCACTACCGCCCGCTCAGGGGAACGGGAACGACGGATTAAAATACAAGAAGGGGTGGGATATCGGATTCTATGTTACCAAGTATGACCACCCCGTGGTTCATGCGGGAGATCATTAGTTTCGAACAGGTATAAGTGTTCATTCACATTGTAGATATCTCCGACCGGTCACAGGTACAGATTGGCGTGGTAATGATTTGTAATGCGTGGTTGATGAAGCCAAATGACGATGTAGATGATAGTTACGGATGATAAAGATGCAGCTAAGATATGAAATATGTCGATCTACAATGGTTCCAGGAAGATGCATGACGAGATGATTCCAAGGTTCAGATGGGGAATGCAAAGCGGAGAGAAAGAAAAAATGAGGGAATGAATAGTAATGGGGGATGTACTCGCGACGTTGAGTCTGATCAAGAGACTTGTACTGGCTGTTGACTAACTTGGGAGCGGTTTGTCCAAGAGAAGAGTTGACGAACGTCCCCCGAAGGCGTAGCGTCCGCTGCCTGCCTGGGTTCAACAAGCAAGCTATAAAGCACCGGTCAGTGACAACCCTGGAATAGGACAGGACTTCCATACCTGCGACGGTACAGGTCTTGAAGGTCTCCATGATGCTTGGATCTCTCAAAGGCTTCGTTCAAGAAGTCTTGGACCTCCGGGATCTCCTTTAGTACATAATGAACTTGGAAGCGTTGTATATCTGACAACGATATTTCAGACCTGCGCTTATTCTCAAAACGGAACGCCACCGTACCTTGAACAATTCGAGCCATTTTGTGATATTTGCTAAAGTTGATCAGCTTTTTATCGGCGGCTAATGGGGACGTCCTGTGTGACGTGTTTCCTTCTCGGCAGAACGTGACATCGGTCAGGTACAAGCCTAAATATAGGGGGTCAAAATGGTGGCGACATTGTGGAGTAGGGCACTCACCCAAAAATGGGACAGCGGGAGGTATGGTCGCACGTAGGCGTGAACGATACTCATGATAATTCCGTGCGTAGTCAGCGAGTTTGCGCACGCCATCAAGCTGTAACTTTTGCTTCTGAGGCACGCCCTACAGAATAAAGTAAAAGACATAAGTGGGATAAAGACAAGCACCAAACGAAAACATACCGTCCAGGTCTGCTGCAGACGGGAAATAGTCGAAGAGTCCAACGCCGCAAGAATAGAGCGCGATGTCGCGAAGTTGTTCAACGTCATGCAGCGCTGTACCGAGCAGAGTCAACACAGACTTCACCTCGGGGGGACAATGACTTACGTCAGCCACCTTGATGAAAAACTTGACGAGCGTTGTGCGCTTCTTGATGTCGGTCTCGTTCAGGATACATTCCGCAACCCAGCCAGTGATGACAGTGCTGAGGCCCGTAACTGCCCGTACATTGAGTGGAGGCTTAGACCCCTCCTGCCCACTCTCCAAAATTTCCTCTGGCAGGATTGCGCAGAAGAGGTTAGACTCCATAATCGTAAATTGACGTGCAAGTTCGAGGGTGTCGAAATCCGTGATAGAAATGGAAGCGAAATTTCGACTCCGCAACTGAGAGAAGAGTGTCTTGGTCATGACAGGGCGCGGTATCTCAGATGGTGAGTTAACGATGAACGCCATTGAGGGATCTCGAACGAGATCGGGTCGAGGAGTTGGGGGGGTGGCCTGCTCTCCTTCGCGTTCGCGCGTCGTAATGAATTCGTGAATGCGCTGGGATGGGCCTGGGAACATGTGCGCCAACGCGTCGCGGTTGAAGTCAAGTAGCAATTTCAACACGACATTATCAGACGCAGGTCGCCAGTACAATTCTAGCCACGACTTGATGAGGTTGGAAACGCGCAAACGAACAGGAATCCCTTTTCGTTGTTGCCATACGTAGACACGCTCTTCAGAAAGTCCTGGAGGGGGAACGAGATTGTAACGATCGATGATGGCTTGTACCAAGTCAGTTGGTGACGCAAACAGCCTGAAGGTAAGAAAAAATATGGATGAAAAGGCGGAGTCCACAATCGAAGCATGGGGGGTCATCTTCTCGACTATAGCTTGAAGAGTAGCACCGACAAGGTGGCCGTCCTTATCGTAGGCGACGTCTTCGGGCAAATAATCGTGAGATTGTAACCACGAGTCTGGGTCGAGCGGACTTTGATCGGGCACGTCTGTTGTGGGGATTGACGGTAGGTCCCCATGCAGGATCTTCTCTTCCAGAAGGTTCCCTTCGTCGTGGTTGTCCTCCCGCCCCGTGATTTGAGGCACATGGGAAGGCGAGCCTGATTCGACGGGAGAGTTCTAAGATAATCGTGTCAAAGAATGACACGATACCCAAAATATTAGGATACGCACCAGGAATGCCTGAGTCGTAGGTTCTTCTGACGTATTTGAACTTTGTAGGGAGGTGCCTGCACTGGTTCCAGCCCGCGATAGAACGGTGCTATCGCCTCCCTCGTCAGACGAGTCCCCGGCAACTTGATGTACCCCGTTCCAGCTGACGGCTCGTTGGAGGCGAGAACGAACAATTTGGCCGGCAGAACGCGAAGGTGTAGAATACTCGTCGAGGGCCCCCGGTCGCTCAATGACAAAGGGTTGTTCGCCTGTCGAACGATTCAGACACATCTTCACGGCCGCTACGCAATCCGCGCCAGCCCTAAGCGCATTGGTCGCAGAGCGAATCAAAGCCATTTTTTCTTGCTCTTCAGTCATGTTGGGAGGAAGGCTGCCTGTCAAAAGGCGCACGGACTCCGCGAGGCTACTAGTCACGTTATATAGACCATCCTTGGCTGATTTGAGATTGGCGGCCTTGTGAACAGGCACTGTGGGATGATGCAGGACTGCCTCCACCACAACCAAGAGCCTGCATACGATCTCCACAATCTCCCGTACAAGCTCATACATATGACCAGTACTTGCCGCGTGTGACGAACGCGAGTGTGCATGCGCGTGCCCGATAAACGCTGCGATCGTAGATAAGTATTGGTTGTGCGTGCGTCGGAGAGCTTCCATCAGCTCTTCATATGTGGAAGGGCCAGAAGGAAAAGGCGGAGACATGGGGCTAGAGGTGGAATCCGCGGAAGTGAATGACGAGGAGGAGGACACGCTGCTAATTGAAGGGCCATGCTTGTGGCTGTTCAGGCGTGAGTCCGCAGGGCCGAGCACGCGCACGTGGATGGGTTGCATAAGACTGGGATTGTGCCGCAGCTCTGTTTCTAAAGAGGTTCTGCGTCCGAGACGTAAATCTCCCATACTCCTTGCCCTAGCGGCGGTCTTGGGCGTAAGAGGACGGCCTCGAGTATTGGACAACGAAAGGGAGTTGGGGTTCTTAGCTTGCCACGGCGTTACCCTCAGAGTCTCGTCTTCGTTCTCGGCTGTTGAGCTACTGGCGAGAGAACCACTGGATGACAACCGGTCTGGTGCCTGTGTTGACAGAGACTCTAAAAGCATTGATGGGTATTCAGTGGAAACCCGTTCCTCGGGGACTTTGACGCCGCATCGGGCGGCAATCGCTAAAAGGCGCCGCACTCGAGAGAAAACCTGTCCTGCGAGCCTCACCATTTTCTCTACTTGCATCTCCCGCTCGTCGTCGTCGACGTCATCGCAGGAAGCTGATTTCGCCTGGTTGACAATGGCGGCAAGGTCGGACAGGACGCGTTTGCGCTCCTGAGCAAGAGTGGAAAACTGCCGTAGTAAATGCGCCTCACGCGATAAGCACCCGACGGCAGCCAGAATAGAGCGGACGCATGATATGATGCATGCTACAGAAGGCTGAAAGTGAGCTATTCGGTTCGACCGAACAGCATTGTGCAGCAACGACAAAGCATGGAGTAATGGAACCATCGGGGGTGGGCAATAATCATCTCGAGAGAAAAGACTCTGCCGAGATGAATTCAAACTCGTGGTAGGGGACGAGATAGTAGAACGGGCTGGAGAGTGTTGTATTCGCTTCCGCTGAAATACATGCGTAAGTTTGATACACATCAGAAGAATGAACGGAAAGCATCAGCGAACCGATATAGATTGAGGAAGATGATCGTCCCCCAAGAGTGCAAGATCACCGTTGACGTAGTTGCTGGGAAACCATCCACGGCTGCCATCTAATTCGCCATCCCACCATCCACTCGGATCACGATTGAGGACTCGGATCACTTGGCCTGCACGGAAAGCGAGACAAGTGGCGTTACGCTGCTCAGGAACATAGTCGTGCATAGCAAGGACGTATTCTGGTTGGGGTCGCTCGGAAGGGCTCAAGTCTGTATCGACAGTTGTTGCTGAATATACGGAGGGTGCTTGTGGTAGAAGAAGAGACGACGTGGATGCATTGGCGGAAGAATCGGCGGGGGATACCAAGGAAAGAGCGGAGGTAGTAGGAGAACATGAAGGATCTCGAAGATATCCGTCAGTGATATGGCGGACAGAGCTTGGAGTATGGCCACTACTGTTGGGATCAACACGATGAGAATGCGAGACAAGTGCGACAGAGGTATCGATTTTGAGGCGAAGGGACGTCATGACGGCCATATGACATAGAAAGATAGAGCAATATGAGTGATTATAAGCGCCGACCGAGGGTATGAAGGAGGCGGCGAGGCGGTAAACGGCAGGAACTGGAGGGAGGGAAGTGGTGTTGAATATTCAGTCGGACGCAAAGCGTGATCCTGAGATGTATATCTTACCCGATGATGGTAGTGCCACGAGCCCTGCTTTGGAAGGGCTAAAGAGAACGAATCGAGAGAATGAGGTCCAGACGGACGAAAGTTCGAAACTTGAGAGTTCTCCAATTAGGCAAGTATACAGAAGCAAGGAATATCCAACCACGTCAAGTAGGAGTATCAGAGGAGGGGGCAGTCCCGAGGGGAGGTGCGCACAATCTGAGGATGGGAAAGGACGGGGAAGAGTCGGTGATCAAAATTACAGGACGCGGGTAAGGGTAAACTGGACGCGACGCGACGTCCAAAAAGTGAAGAGGTACCAGGGTGGCAGCAGAAGAACAGATTGTACAGCGCGTCGAACCCGAGACTGGGCGTAAGCGAAAAGAGGAAGAGAAGAGGGGGTGGGAAGCGGATGGAAAAGGGTCGAGTATATGCTGTTATCTAACTGCTGTAACAACGGGGGGAACTCGATCAGCGAGATGGAACTGACGTGACCGACCGCGAAATATCCCCAAATACGTCCAAACATGCTCCATTAATTTCCCGACTTCCCGACTTCCGAATGGCCCCCTCCTGAGCCTAGCAACTAAATAAATGTCTTTCTCTCAAAGTTGTCCAGTCTATCTGACGGTTATGAAATACGGAACCATCTCCTCGGAGGTGGTATGGGATTGCCTATTGGTCCATTTACACTGACGGGGAAGTTTTGAGACTCCGAGTTTATGGTAACAACTGCTGTATAACCTCCGCAACGAGCACATCCTGAGGGTAACAACCGACCCTTACACTATATAACTTCACCTGTGAGACCAGGCAAGAAGCCGCATTCGAAGATGCCAGTTCACTTCATCCACGGCAACCGTGGCACCTTTATCTCACCGTGTAGATATTATTTACCTTCTTTCCCCACCTTGCTCGCTCGCACAGACAAGCAGCCAATCCTCGTCAGTAAACCGGATTGCTTGAGTGCTCTGGACCCCAAACTATATTAGCTCAGCTTCTTCCATTCCATGCTATCCATCTCTGGGCAGCCGTGCATACGACAACTTTGAGCCAGACACACGTTTAGACCCACGAAGACGAAGGTGCTCGGCGCTAGACCAGTTCAGGGTCGTGTCCGCCTCTGTCGCTTCGGGTCCAATTCGGGAGCTAAGTCATCACATGACGTGATTAGTACACTCTTTTTTCATTTACTGTATTTCCACTCGTCCTGTCAAGGTCTCGAGTTCCTTGATGGATGGGCAAGAAGGAGGAGTGCCGCGGCTACCGTAAGACGGCGCGGCGCATTCGCATGACAGGAAAGGGAAGCAGTCATGCACTCACGGCCTGTTCCCGAAGAGGAAGTGCCATCGACGAATCACAGGCCTCAGTACGGTAAGCCCTATCGGACGATGATCTACTAGGCCCAATTTTATTCAAACGCTCACAGAATCTCTTCCAGATGGACCGCACACACACTGCACGTTTGCGGGCTCTTTGCTTTCATCGCTGTCGCCACCGCCTGACACTCTTCGGACGTTCGGTGGTGCTTATTGGGTGTGAGTTGCTCGCCAACGCGATCTGTTGGATCGTCGCCGGCATTCTGTTTGGCGGCCGTAGGGAGACACAACCCATCCTCGGCCTCTCGCTACTTGCATGGGTAGGTGCTATTCCCTTTCGTGTCAGAGCGCGCATTCCATAATCTCGTCTCTCTTGTGAGACGATCGGCCTGAGACACGGTGAGTAGGAATACCGCTTCCAAGTATATGCGTGCAAAAAGAAGTCACGACCTGAAAACTTCTCTTCCTAGCCCTTGACGCGGACCACATTAGGTGAAGGATGTGCGCTATCTCCGCCCTTCGTCCGTATTACCTTCGTTCACCGTCGCATAGCGCTCAGTCGTCAAGCGTCGTATCTGTCTCTTTCCTCGAGCGCTAAGCCACACGCAGTGCCATCGACAACGCCACCAGAGGACTCATCAGCCTTGGACAGCTACCTGTCACCTGCGGCTTGTTCTTTTCACTCGGCCACAGCACTATCGTGATTATTGTAGTGAGTAGTGCCCCCTTCCCCCCTTTCATCTTTGCGTCACTACATCGACAAACACTCGCATAGAACGTTGCCATTGCTATCAGCACCGGTGTTGCGGACAAGATCGGTGGCGTTGGACAAGTCGGCGGAGTTGTTGGTGAGTGTCACATCATAGTTGCATACGAGACCAATGACAATGTATTGCGGACGCAGGGTCGTCCGTCAGCGCCGCCTTCTTGTTCATCGTAGGACTCGCGAATTCCGTTATTCTTCATAAGGTCCTCCGAAAGCGTCGACAGGTAAGAAGAGTGAAAAGGGTAATGATGGCAACTCGCTAAGCAGTGATTAAGAACAACAAACGCAGGGAACAGCAATTAGCTCGCGGTGAACAACCGGATGGATCCGAGGACGTGGTCGAAGACGACGGTCAGTACAATAACACGATAATGATGAAAATTCTTGGCCCGGTAGTTCGTTTCGTGGACCGACCTTGGAAGGTGCTTCATGTGACCTCTTTGCGTATCTCTTTTGACCCCCGTTAGATGTACCCAGTTGGGGTGTTGTTTGGATTTGGTGAGAGGACCAGCACCTGAACCACTCGTGACCAACCAACCTATCGAAAGGGTTTGACACTGCGTCATCTATCGCGCTTCTCGCAGCGTCTGTCGTCGCGAAGAAGGGAACAAATACAAAGGGCGTTCCTCCTGCGGATATTGTCATCCTTCCTGTGAGTGTCTTTGTCCGTTTAAACTGGGATCAGACTGAGTTGCACAACCAGATGCTATTCACAGCCGGAATGACGCTTCTTGATTCAATAGACTCCATTCTCATGCTTTACTCTTACACCGGATTTCCCGACCGCCGCTTTCGCGTTTTTGAACCTGCAGAGATAGAAGATGCGTCAGAAGAACAAAGTAGCGCCTACCGGGAAGCAGCAGCCACTACTCGAACGCCTCGTTCGGGAAACGATGATTCAAACCGGCTCAGTCTCCCTGGAGGCGTGGATCCCGCATCGAGGCCACAATCTGAACAGAGTTCCAAGCAAGACAAGAAGAGGCAGGTCGAAGTCGTTGTGGAAGATGCGGGTGAGAATATAAGGAACATAAGAAAGAAGGCGCAAAGAGACATGGCAGTGAAGCGGAACATGATGTCGGGGCTGAGCATCGTGCTTACTTTGATGAGCATCATTGTCGCATTCAGGTGCGAGTCTACCATCACTAGGACGAAGGAAATCCCTCTGAGTTCGTCTTTGCAGTATATCACTAATCACAATTATGGGACTGATTGGAGAAGAATGCGCGAAATGTCGCGCGGCTGCAGAGAGCGATAGGGGCTTAGCAGGAAAGTGGTGGAGATTGTGGGCTAAGGTGGACATCTATTATCCAGAACGCTGACTCATGCTGACCAAGCCCACAAGGCGAACGACAATTCGGGCTATATTGGTGCTGGCATTGTCGGGACTTTCGTACTTGTAGTCGGTGGATGGTATGGAAGCCAATGGGGGATCAACAAGTGGAAAAAGAGGACAGAATAAGGGATCAAAGGTGTACATTTTTACTGTAGTTGGTGAGTGATCACAAGTACTTGGCATAAGGCCGGAAACCATGGGTCGGGCAACTCGGGATGTGATCCTGTTTTGGGACTGACTGCCGAGATGTTAGTGAGATCGATAGGCGGGTGATGACGGAACAATACGATCACGTCAGCCCGATTACTATGCGGCGATAGGCATGGTCGACACATTTATAGCGACTTCCATGATGGACCAAGTACCCAGCATCTTCCATTAGCACGACTCGGACATGTCAGCCAACAACGTCAGTGTACCTCTGTACCAAGAGTGCGTCCTCCGCTCTCATTTCGCTTCTTTGTTTTCCTTATCACTGTACAGGCTGGTCTCGGGGTCAGCGAAAGCCTTTCGGGCGTTTGTACCACCACACCAACATCGCATTCCAAGAACATGGCATACCGCCCCATATTCACTGCTCCCATTCGTCCCTTACTCACTCATGTCGTACCTCGTTCGAAGACCCGACACCCATCGCATCCGCCTCCTGGTCCTCCCAACATTGATTTCTACATCCCTTCACTCATCGTTCGGCTATGTTTGGCTTGACCCGAGCTATAATGTGTTCAACTGGGCAGTAGCGCTTTTTTGCTTTGTTCTTATCGGTAAGGGCATCGATCTGGCATTGGCCAGGACAATCCCGGCTATCGCCACCAAGGAAGGGCCAGATACTCTGGGGGACGCATTCGTCGAGGAACGCCAGCGTCCGACACTCCTCCCGCTGTGGCTCCAGGACTCTCTCGAGCTCATGTTCTCCATGCGCGGCCTTGGGTGGGACTTTGGCAAGGGTGTTTACACGCCGCCGGCCACGCGCCCACAGGAGCGCCTGCCCTTCCTTCGCGCCACTATCAACTCTTTCCTCATCAACTTCTTGATCCTGGATATTGTCGAAGCAGCCATCAAACTCGTCCCCGGCGTCGGAGACCCCTTCGGTGGAAGCATTTTCTTTGCGGACCTACCTCTCCTTACCCGCTACCTTGTCTCGACCACCATCCACATTCTCACTGGTATCGCCTTTGTTGCCGGATTCGGAATGGTTTACGACTTGATCACACTGTTTTCCGTCGCGTTCCTTTCCCACTCGCCTAGTTCCTGGCCACCGGTCATGGATAACCCATGGGCCGCACAGTCGCTGCACGAGTTCTGGGCGAAGCGCTGGCACCAGCTCCTCCGCCAGACTTTCCTCGTTTTTGGTGGCATCCCAGGCCGCAAGATCGGGGGCAACGTCGGCCTCGTGCTCGGCACGTTCCTTGCCTCCGGCTTCTTCCACGAATGCACCATCCTTGCGATGGGCCGCGAGTGGGATTCGCGTGTCCCCCTCTTTTTCCTCATGCAGGGTGGCTCAGTCATCGGCGAGCGCATCTGGAGGAAGACAACGGGGAGACGCGTGGGTGGGTTCCTCGGTCGGTTGTGGGTATACTTTGACATCATTATCCTTGGTCAGCCTCTTAGTAAGTGTTTCATCAGTCCTTGGGCGGTCGCTGGTGATTGAGTAATCGTTCTGTCTCGCAGTTGACGCCTGGCACAGGAGGGGCCTCGGCGGGGGAATGGTCATCCCGCCTAAGCTAAGCCCAGCTCGGATAGTCCTCATCCCCACTATTCGGAAACTAATGGCATAGCAGTCGTGGACGTCCGCTTGGTTCTACCAGTTGGAAAGATACCGTGATTATAACCCTTAACCCTTCGTTACTTATTGTAGGCGTAGCTACTAATTGCTTCGGTCGCCTGTATCAACATCGTCGTTCCCTCTACAATCCAGGAAAAACATACCTTATACAAGTAGTACACCCTAGGCCCCACCGTGTGGCCCGAATAAAAATCTAACCGTACCCTCATTCCGTCCAATAGCATCTGCTCCATCCGGAATATCGTGGTACCCGTCGCCTAAAGTCGGCGTCCGGCTCCGAGGTGGGTGCTCGGTCTCGCGCATGGCTATTTTGAGCCGCATGAGCTGGTCAGAAGTATACGAAGGCGGTACGGCGGCGTGGTGTGCGCCACGGGAAACGTGTGGCGACGGGGAAGAAGGCGTGTTCGGAGTTGTGTTGGCAGAGGGATTCTGTGTCTGCGATATCAGGAGGTCAAGAAGCGCATGGGATATGGCTTGATTTCCGAGATCGTCCAGGAATCAGAAAGACGACGATTGACATGTATGAAGCCCCACCTTCAAGATCGTCAACTTGTGCTTGAAACTTCTTTTCCCAGGGTCCATGGTCTCCCAGAATGGCCACAATTTCGTGATTGCTGCGACATCCGGGGGGAACCTGTGTCTCGCTCTGCTCAAATGTGGACAATAGGGCTGCGAGGTAAAGACAGGCAATCGCGACTACGTGCGGCGGATATTGCAGCGCCACCAGTGTTCTCTGACTACGCGGGAGATTAGCCGGGTGCGAATAAGGTGAAGGAAAGCCAACCTACCTGTCAATAGTCAGACGCCACGCAAGTTTCGTCAGCTTTTTCGAAGCTAGGATAGTCAATCGTTGTGAGCGGAAGAATTCGCGCTTGCAGAGATCGGTAGAAGGTCGCACCGTTAAGCTTCCGTCCGATCTTTATCACGTATGGGAATGGCATACGGGAAGTAAAATTGAAACAGATGAGTTCTACGATCAGCCGCTCTACGGCCAACAACCTTTGTCTGTCTTGTTCGAGGACCTGCCCTAACCGACTTCAGTGGTCGGTGCTTCTAAGAGTGTCTAGGCGCACCGCTGGGTCCATGTCGATCTCCCCAACAATCGACTTGGACTTCGCCGCTTGTTCCGGGAAGCGCACGGAATAGGAGGCCATAAGAATTTCCCGAGGTTTCTTCAGGGTGTCATGCATCTTCGAGGACACGTAAAGGGCAGCGAGTGTCACATCCTGCGAATTGTCGCGATAAATGGCGGTTCTAGATACACAGTGATAGTGGCACCTGATACCCGAAGTCCTTCTTCGGAAAGAAAAGGTGGAATCTGTGGTACAAGTTCTGCGCGGTTGCGATTGTCTTCCGTGGACTGTGAAGAAATTAACTATATTTTTACAACTAAGACCGACATGGATACTCACAAGCCAATTTTGATGCCAACAGATTCAGTAAAACCACAAGCTTGCTGTCTTGCCTTTTCCTCTTGAGAAGTGGACAGCTTTCCGCGCTGCTTTTCTGAGAGCCTCACGACATCAAAAGGAGGAAAATATGGACGGTGATGTTGAGTATAGGTCGAAGGTTGATTCACGGGACCAGGGTAGAAGGTGTCCATGGCCATCGTTGAAACCAAGATGTCACAGTGACCGTATTTGGCTCGATAAGATTAGACCAGAGGGACACGGTGCACGTGATGTCGTGGAGATGGTCGCGTTATCGTAGTAGCTTGACTCAGTGAACCTGACCGCTATGGACACAACTGGTCCCACGCATCCCTCCACAACCGTCTTTGTCCAAGATGCCTGTTTAAACCACAGGTATATCAGAACACGGGACTCATCTCACATAGTTGAGCGTCCAGAGCGGCTCCGAGCTGTGAAGATCGGGCTATGCGCTGCTATATCTCGTCTAGAAAAGACACAACCCGTCTCGAGCAGCACCCCCAAAAGCGCGATTACCTCCGACCCAGATTCTCTTATTGCTGCAATTGAAAATCTGAAGCTCGAGCAAACCCCGGTGGACACGCTTCCCGGGGGACATCCCGTTCAACTGGTGCGGAGCTCCGCCAAAATTGACATTCTCGGCGACCCTGCCGTAAAGTACATTCATGGTGACGTTGATGGAGACACCTATCTCGAAAAACTCGTTGAATGGACTCGCCAAAGTATCGAAAAGATCTCAACAGGGCAGTCGGAGATTCCAAGCGGGCTTCCTCAGGGTGATCTGTATTGTAATTTCAACTTTCCTCTGACACGACATCGCAGGGGCTTATTTCGCTGACAGTGTGTCCGACTTCGTTGGACGCCATTCAAGGGGCACTTGGCACAGTATTCGAGGCGGTCGATACCGTTATGAAACTACCTGCCGAAGGGTTCCTCGGTACCCCTCGAAATGCTTTCGTTGCCGTTCGGCCTCCCGGTCATCACTGTGGGGAAGACACACCATGTGGCTTCTGTTTTGTCAATAACGTTGCTGTTGGGGCCGCACATGGTAGGCGGTGGATATGATGAAATCATTTAAACCAGATATTAACTTTCCCTTACAGCCCATTTAAAACATGGAGTATCTCGCGTCGTGATTTTGGACATCGACCTTCATCACGGTGTGTCTGACTGATGCTGGCCCATCCGGATTAAGGAACTATCAACAGGCAATGGAACACAGTCTATTGTCTGGCAAATCAATGAGGAAGCATACCGAACAAAACTCGAAGCTGACGCAGGAGCCCCCGTCAAGCCTAGTCTTCAAGTCTATTACGGCTCTGTCCATGACATCCTGTCATTCCCATGCGAGGTAATAGACTCAAGACGTAGAATTTCCCACGGGAGTTGCTAACAGCCATGCAGGATGGCAAACTGGACATGGTTCAAGCAGCATCTGTTTCAATACATGGCCCCCATGGCCAGTACATAGAAAACGTTCACCTTGAACCATTCGAATCTGAGGAACAGTTCTGGGATGTGCATTATCGCGGAGCGTATAGCAAATTACTCAGCAAAGCGGAAGATTTTGTCAAGAACACGGGTGGTGCGTCATCAGATGATACGCTCGTTTTCATCAGGTGAGTAGTTTCGTCGCGGCGTCGCCTCAGACTCTGACATCGAGGGGAACTCAGTGCCGGATTTGACGCTTCCGAATACGAAACACCGTCGATGTCACGGCACAATCGGAAGGTCCCGACCTCCTTTTTTTATCGCTTCACACGTGATGTCTGCGCGTTTGCCAATAAATGGGCCAAGGGTCGAATCGTGAGCGTGCTCGAGGGTGGATACAGCGACAAGGCGTTGCTCAGCGGAGCTATGGCTCACCTTACCGGTCTTGTGGATGGAGAGAGCGCTTCTGGGAAATACGACTCGAGGGAGACCTGGTGGTCCTCTGAAAACGTTCACATGGTAAGCCCCTCGGGACATATTTTCTAAGGTAAGGACTGATGCGCGATGCGCGCAGCTCGAGAAGCTAGCCAAGAAACGTCGTGGGCCGATATCGGCTCTTGGCACCAACGATGATACACCCCCACCGTGGTTTGATCGTACCTTAAACTTACTTGCCCTCATTGATCCACGAAGTGCCGAATCGTCGTCAAGTCGCAGCGCGTTCGTCCCTCCTAGCTCCATGACTCTGAGGACACGCAAGTCGAACAACCAGGGGACCTCAACTAGCCCAACCAGGTCTCCAGATCGGAAGAAAGTAGATAAAAGCCGCTCCACAAACGACGTCGCTGATGCGTTACCGTCGTCTGAATCAATTGCCGAAGTCGAACAACCCAGCGCCACGAAAAAGCTTCCGCGTGTCATTCTGAAAGTCGGCCCACCGCCGGAGGCCTGAAAACAATTGTACCAGTACGTTCCCATGACGTAGTACAGTATATGTGCCCTGTGGCGAACATGAATTAGTGTAGATGCAGTCGTCGTCTGTAGACTAGAAAAACTGATTAAATGCGCTGTCTCCGTGAGCTCTCGTAGTTTACCAAGTAGTTTGGTTTTGTACATGTACTCTCTATGGCACTGGTTCACAGCTACGAACAACCCGCCTTGCTCTTCGGGATCTGTGGTGGCATTCTGCGGATCCTATTCCGCCAGGGGCGAACGCGAGCGTGCCTGCATGCCGCTCGGCCTCAGAGTGCGTTAGCTGTGCCTCATTTAGTTTAGTCTGCGACTGTCCATCGACCAATATCGAATGCACGTATGTTCTGATTTGTCTTATATGTTTTCGCGATATGCCTCCGTTTTGTTTCCGCATGCGCGCCTGTTTGTCAAACCCACTGATTTCAAGCACGACGAGCCCTGAATCTTCTCACTGTGGCAGGATGACGTAGTTCTTGTACCTGCCTGACTTGCCCTAATCTGGTCTCCATGGTCTATCTCCCTCACATTGAGTGAGCCACAGCTGGTAGTTGGTTGGCAAAACAAGGTTACTGCTTTCAGAGAAGCTCTCCATGGGTCCTCAAGCTCGAGCATTGGTGAAAGTTTGACCTGCAGAGGTCTCGAAGCGCAGGTTAGTCAGACACAGTGAAGAGTGTCCGCAAGGTCTCCCAGGCCTCCTGCCCTGCGACGATGGCAAATCTAGGGCACCCTGTGACAACCGATATCCTCCAGGCTAACGAGACAGACTAGACCGCAATCTGATAAGTTCAGGGATGCTGCCAGCCCAGATACAGTACGTAACAAGACAATTTATAACGTCGTTCCTTGGAATTGTCTATCAGAATGATGGTCGACGAGCTCTCAGTGCTCTCGCTCTGCCTCACTTACTTCGGCAGCGGAGATCTTCCTGGAAATGGACACCGCTATAATCATGAGACCAGTTTGTTTGCTTTCATGGCGCCCAACTGCCAGTGGACGTACACAGTATGTGTGAGCCAGGAAGGGAATGATGGAATAGATAGCCCCGCCATGTCAAGGAACGCTAGCACCGAAACATTCCATGGCTTGTTCCATGGCGTCATCAAGTTCTCACGTCGGGCGTAGTGCTTTGGTTTTGGAGGGCCTTAATACGTTTGTAAAGAAAGGAACAGAAATTAGACCATATAGACCCCCAGCACGAAAGCCAAAAAAGTAGGTCACTATCTCTTGTATATCACAAGTCGGGAGAGATAGTCACAGAATATGAGATCTATAATGAGAGCCACAGACAGGTCGCAGCGCTTCAAGCTTCAAGGGGCGGCTGAACCTTTTCTTTTTCGTCACTCTTGGAAAAAGGAATGACCAAAGACTCAATTGGTTTACATAATCAAAGGGCGCTTACGAAAAAAACGAAATCGAAGAATGATATTTGTGCCGTAACTGCCGTTATAGGAGTTCTGTTCATGACTTCCACGCCTGTTGCCATGACAGCTCAATTGGTAACTGCCAATGGATCGCGATGGTACAAAGACGAACAGATAACCTGGTAGTTCGTGCGAGCACGGTATTGATCACGATGGGATATTCCCAGACTCGATGGGTGCCGATTTAAGTCCCCCCCCTAAGCGACAATTCTCTATCAGGCTGCCGTATGTGTAACATTCATTACTTGGCAAAAAAAGGGTGAGACTACGGGTGCCAAGGAGTTAGTCAAAATAGTGCTCAGCATGCGTCAGTACGTAATTTATAGGAATCAATTCTTACGATCTGACATCACACTGGCACTGACGGTACCGACAGCCCAGGGCCGTGTGAAAGCATGATGGATGGGAAAAGCGATGGCCATCCTTGCCCAACGATCACGTGCAGAGTGACACTCCCCGCTCATTTCACTGGAACGGGGAATTGATTGCATGGTATAAGGTTTCTTACAGCGATTGCTTACAACGACTTAAGATACACACCGGCATGCCACTGACACCTGAAATGACGGACTCTGGAGGTGGGCAAAATCAGATGTTCCATACTAGGATGTCGAAAAATTATGAGAAAATATATATACGTAAAGTGTAGTCTGTCTATGTTACAATACAAGATCGAGAACACCTCGGACTGCCGCCGATCGTATTGGGGGGGTGCTTGAGATGAAGACAGAGGCCTAGCAATATACACCCTATCTACGATGGAAGCGTCTCCTCTAGTGAGCTTGTGCTGAGCTGTAGGTATGGAAAAAATGGTTCGGTCGGCCTGTAGTACCGTGACGGCAATCATATTGTGTGTTTATCCGTCTCGGACAGATAAGTTAATAGTATTGGGAACGAATCGCGCGTGGATATATACTGAGAACGGACTACAAACGGCACCCGTTGTACGGCCCGTTTGAGAAAAACCAATAAAATACATTAGGTGTCCTCAATAAAAAAAAAAACGAACGAGGATCGATGTCGTGTCCCGGTTCCTGCCCGGTTCGATCGACCTTGTCCTCACTTTTCAGAACAGTCGTGCACAAGTGTTCCGCTTGATCCGCTTGACCCGCCCTCGTGTGGTGCCATGTTGCAGCCGCTCTCCAAGAAACCCCCTACGTCCCCGATAGGTAGCGAATTCGGCGATGTGGATCTTATCGATATTGGGGGTTCAAAGGCCTCGGGATCAGACAAAGACAAAACGTCAACGGTGCTTAGTCGCATTGTGACGAGGAGCACAATGGTCATGGGGTATATTCCCTGATGGGTGAAGTTGACACTCAGCCTGTCATAACACGACAGAAGGAGAACTTACGACAACTTGGACGATAGCTGCATCCAAGAAAAGAACGTCTTCCCACTGAGTAAACGTAGATATCATATACACCACCTGCCGCAGAGAGCCTTAGGTCAGTTAACGTATAACATAACCAGTAGTAAACAAAAGAGTACCCAAATGCAGAGATAAAGTGCCCCAGACTCGACCATGAAAATAAGGACTTTCTCTGCTGTAGATGAAGTAGTTCCCTTGCCAAGCAAAGCTCGTACAGACTGCCTATGCTGCCTGCAGGACGCAGCGTGTCATCACAGGCGGCGACAAGTAGCTAGGGTGAAAAGAAACGTACCATGTTCGAATACAGATTAAGCCAGTAGCCCAGAGATTTGTGCCAATTGAGAGGCCCCAGACGGACCACCCGATGTAACGGCTCACGATACCATCTCGCCCGGACTCATATTCAGTCCCAGTGTACAAGTATGCAGCACCAATGGCTGACAATACTGACAAATGGATGCGTCAACCGAGAGGAACACCCTCGCAGTCTGCTTATGCTCACCGAGTGTGCACACGAGGGAGAAGAGTAAGGGGACGAATACTCTGAATCTGAAACTTGGGCCCCACAGCACCAAGCCCGCCACACAACAATCCCATCGCTTAGGATGTACTTCGCTGAATTAGGATTTCGTCGCAAAGTGAAGACTCGTGAAGGGTGACGTACATTGATCGTGGGTAGGTATACGACTACAAGCAATTCAAAGGGTGGACATGAGAGCTTCGTCAACCCTTAGAATTTTCGCAGCGATAACCATATTCATGGCCCAGTGTACGCACAGACCGTGTACATTACTGTAGACACGGCTAGCATAGAATTTCTGACTGGAGTGGATGGGCGTTTTGACCTTGCACTCGGGGTAAGAGTCGGGAATCGCAATTGAAACACAGACATACAGCATAAAAACGCTCGAGAAGAGAAAGACAGCGGTATATATCCCTGTTCCCTGCTTAAGCCGTGTAGAATGGATCAAGGACGTAAGTCGCACCGAAAAAGAAAGTCTCGCATAGGTAGGCCCCGATTAAGGTGACGAGTTGACCGTACGCTTCTGTTCGAGCATCGTCACCCATAGTGAGATTGGGCTGAGGAGACTAGCGACAGTGAGATGAGGGAACGTGGTTGACCAGGAGAGCTCTTGCGTTCCGAAATGTCAACGAGACATTATATGGCACGAGATGAAATGTGAAGGACGGCCAACGAGTCCCCATTACGTCATGATCAGATGCTATCGACTAAGGGCATCGGACCTAGGTCAAGTCCCTGGTTTGACCAGACGCGCAATCAGTGTAATGGACCTTGCTGTCTGAGGTACAGGATCGGACCAATTGCCAGGGTCCGAGCTTCTCAGTGAAGATCAGATACACAGTGCATTTTGATGAAGTTACGTATGAGATAAGATATTACAATTAACGCGCTTACATGTAAGGGCGGACCTGTCAACCATACAGCGGGCACCTGGATATGGCAACTCGAGACTTCGATAGGTAACGAGGGCAACGAAGGAAATTCAAAACTTGTCATGAACCGTACCTCGTGATCATGAATCTTAGATGACTGGAACATGAAAAGAATTCGATTGAATACCACCAGACAATGTGATGTCGGTGGTTCGGGAGGATCCAGGGCGCGCCGGATATATCGGGGTACAGCAGGTG
>JAFKAC010000140.1:0-124317 GCA_025766275.1 Lactarius indigo | reverse complement strand
TTGCTTCACCTGCTTTGACACAACCCTCTGCTGCTATTCAGCTGCCTCCAGTATCTCACCACAGTCTACTTTGTCACTGTGAGTATTGGTTATGTCTATGCTGTTCATCATCTCGCCAATGGAATTTTGGTTCAAAGGCTGTAAACCAAGGGTATCCCAGGATGACTTCGTCATTTCCAAGATCGGTGATAAGGATCATTCTGGGTTTTTCCCCCTGTTTTTACAGTTAGATCGGTGAAGGAGGTGATTTCTCCTCCTTGATTATGGGTTCCATCTATGTTCCATATCTTGATAGGTTGTTCTGTGGCCAACCAGGCAATGTTCAATTGCTTTAGAAGGTTTGTGCTTATGAAATTGTCGGTCGCTCCAGAGTCAATAAGAATGTTTTGTTTGGCCGTTGCATGTGCAGATTTGAAAAGTACTGGAATTCGCATAGATTGGAATCTGCTATTGTACACACTAAGTTTTAATGCTCTAGCCCAGGCTGCCAGGTTCAAGCGTTCAGAAAATCCTTTTTCTGTCCAAATAACTTGTCCACCATGAGTTCACGAAATTTGGGGATTTGGGCAAAGAGGGCAGCAACTTGTGCCTCCGCTTGCTCTTCATTTGAGAGGGGTTGTGAAGCTGTCATGGAAATTGTGGCCATCGTTGGAGTGGGTGGCCACAGTTTTGGCTGTTACTGCTGGTTTTTGTGGGCAGATGGGAGATGTGGCCTTGGCCACGGCATCGGAAGCACCTTCCTTCCTTTTAAAGCTATTTTTTCTCATCGTCTGTCATTGCAGTGCGGGCTCGAGTGCGACTGACATCCATTGCATTCAGATCTCTGTTTTTGTTTAAGGTGGACAGCCATTGATCGCGGGAGGCTCCTCCTCTTTTGGTTCTTCCCCTTGGTGAGTTTATCTTTAAGGAGAAGGTATTCGGCTTGTTGGAGGGTGACTGCCGCCTTCCAATCGTCCCATGTTATTGGGTGGTGGAACTTGATTGCATTGACCATGAGGGCATTTGGTAATCCTTTCTGGAAGATTTCCAAGGTGGTGGCTTCATCCTTATTGTATCTGGCCTTGTTTGCCTTGTTTGAGAACTTGGCGATGTATGTGTCATATCTTCTTTTTCCATCCGAAGAGTTTGAATGGCATGCTGGGCTTTTTGCTGTTGAGTGGTGTCGGTGTATGCCTGAATGAAGCGCATTTCTATGTTGTTCCACAAGTTTTCTGTGTTCATGGCCACTCCTCCTGCTAATTGATCTACTAGCCATTGAATTTGTTCTTCTACCCAATCGTCCACCAACGCCCTCTGATGTAGAAAGGAGGGTCATCGCTCAAGAGTATGGGAGGGTTAATTGCTGAACGCTTGGGTTCATTCCTTGATAGAGGGAGAAGGCGTTGAGAAATCTTGACTGGATTCTTGGTCTCCGTAAACTTGGGAGGAGGATTCCCTCTGAGTAATCCGTTCGGGGCTCCTGCTGCTGCACCTCCAGTGCCTGCTGCACCTCCAGGCATGCCACCTCCGCCTCCAGGCACACCGCCTCCACCTCCAGGTGCACCGCCTCCATGATGGCCTCCTGCGCTTCCCAGAGGGCCTCCTCCACCTGCCAGCATACTTCCTCCCAGAGAATGTCCTCCACTACCTGAAGGATTCGCTGATGAGGCTCCTGCAGGTTGGGAGCTTCCTGAGGGTTGGGCGGTGGTGAGAGTGGTGGAGAGTTGGGTGGCGGACATGTTGGCATATGATGCGAAGTCGACTGGCCTTTGGATGGTGGGGGTAAGGGTAGGGTTGTTTTCTGAGTCGGAGTCTGGTTCTGATGCGGGTTCTTCAACGTCTGAGTCAGTGTTGATGGCTTGGATGTGGCCTTTTCCAGGTCCTAATCCGAGGTGTGCAGGGACTGGTTTATATGAGTACCAGGAGTGTTTTGAATCAGAGTAGGCAACGTAGGCCCAGATGTGCTGATCCTCGATATACTTGATGGGTTCGTATGAGAGTTTGTCGGGTAGACGTAGTATCCCTTGTGTGTGGGGTATTTCTCCAGAGGGCAGTTCCTTTGATTGAGGGTCAGAGGTCATCGTGTGGGTGTCGTTCCAGGTATTCCTGGACAAACTGGGTTCAACTTCGCTGGTGAGAGCCATGGTGTGCAGTTGAAGAGACTAGACTTAATGTAACGCCACTACAGGGGCGTTAGGTACAACCTGTACCAAGTCAGTTGAATCGTGGTAGCGCAAGCTCCAAGGCCTGGCTTCAGTAGAATGATGCACAAGGATCACAAGGACATTAGTCACTTGGATCATAGAGGAAGGCTAAGACGCGAAGGCCTAGCAAGGACTGAGAGTTCGCAGATGAAGGAAAGCATGAAGGCATCCATGTTAGACAGTGTAGTTTTACACAAGAAGTCTAGTCTCCTGTACAAGCTAGGTAAGACGCGGTTTAAGTACATGTTGGCCTGTATGGCCACTACAAACAGATGGTGTCATTGCTCGACTAAGGAATAAAGGGGAGGACATATGAAGAACAAAGGGTAGTCATAATGGAAATAAAGGTGAATCACACGGGGTCGCGTGAGTAAGAATGAGATGGAAACTAGCACATGTCAAGCTTTATCAAAGGAGAACATCGATAAGCAGGGTGCGCGATAGGAACCGGGTAATCATAAAGTCCGTAGTCATACAGGGCTCATAAAGTATTGGGGGTGGGATAGTAAGAAAGCAAAGGATGAGTCTGGAAAGAATTCGTAACATTGAGGTGTCTTCAGGCCAAGACGGGGGGTAATGTTACATTTCTCCGGACTCGTTCTTTCCTTTCCTTACTATTCCAACCCTGATACTATACGAGCCCTGTACAATTACGTGGACTTTATGATTACCCGGTTTCTATCACGTGCCTTGCTTATCGACGATTCCTTCTGATAAAGCTTGACATGTGCTAGTTCCCGCCTCATTTCCACTCATGCATGACCCCGCGTGATTCCCTTATTCTCACTATATCCATGCCTTGTTCTACTTATGCCTTTCCCCTTATTCTCCGAACAGGTGATGACGTCATCTGTTTGCTGTGGCCATACAACCTGACTTGTATTTAAGCCTAGTCACACCTAGCTTGTACGGTAGACTAGACTTCTTGTGTAATACTACACTTGTCTAAATGCAGATCACCTTGAGTGCTCTTGAAAGTCTCCCACCTCCTTATTCCTGCTAGACCTTCACGTCTTAGCCTTCCTCTACAATCCAAGTGACTTAGGTCCTTGTGATCCTTGTGCATCATCTCTACTGAAGTCAAGCCTCTGAGCTTGTACTACTGTGAGCTGATTGACTTGGTACAGGCTGTACCTAATGCCCCTGTAGTGGTGTTACAAGTAGGTGGGGTTTTGAGTGGTGGAGGTGGTGTGGAGGGTGCCATGATGGGGGTGATGGTACTGGTGGTTTGGGTGGAGGAGTAGGATTCTGGCAAGGAGGGGGGGTTGGCAAGTATTGGCCTTCTTCTGGTGTGGACAGTGTAAGTTCCCCTGGTTCTCGTTCAGGGGAACGGGGAATAATGGGGACAGGGTCATTGTCATAGTGGATCGGGGGAGTCTGTAGATGGTGGTGGTGGTGACAGTCGGGGGATACCGGGAATGGTGAACGATAGATTGGTGACGGCGATGGTTTCTCCGTTGAACAGGGTGAGTTGGGGATCAATGTCGAGAACATTGACAAGAGTTGTATCGGAAACTGGGGTGTTGGCCATTGTGTGGTACTGCTGTTGGGCTAAGGACATCTTCTTCTTATATCTTTCATCCAGCCCTGTTGGTGGATGGGTGCAATTGGTAATAATCTTTGATCGTGTCTTGCGCATGTGTTAGATTGGTTGCAGGTTCCCACATGTTGTTGCTCATGGGGAATCCCTTCCACTTTACTAGGAAGTGGAGTTTATGCCCTTGGCCTCGTTCCTGGGCATCTTCAATTCACTCCACTTCATACTCCTCTTCTCCGTTGATAAGGTCAGGTGGAGGTTGGGTGAAGTTCATACCGTGCATCTCCATCTCCTTATAGGGCGTGAGAAGGTTCACATGGAATATGGGGTGGATCTTCCATGACGGTGGGAGTTCGAGTTTGTAGGAAACATCTGATAGAACCTTCGTTATCTTGAAGGGTCCGTATCTTTTAGGGGCAAGTTTACTTGTAGGGTAGAAGGTGCGGAGATTTGTTCCTTCTAGCCATACATGGTCTCCTTGTTGATAAGGTGTGAACCCCATCTTGCCTCGTTGTGCCATGAGGTGTTGCGCATGTTTGATACTATCCTGGGCGTGTTGTCTGAGGACTAATAAATCTTCCAGTCATTGATCCACTGCTGGGCAGTTTGACGGTTTGGGGTTCCATGTTGTTTGGGGTTCCCATCCCATAAGGAGTGAGAATGGGGAGTGTTTGGTTGTGGCATTGGTCCACGAGTTGTGCGCGAATTGTGCCATGGGTAAGACTTCCGCCCAATTGTCTTGTCTTACGTTGCACCAGTGGCGTAAATACTGCTCTAGCCATTGATTGGTGTGTTCCATTGGCCGTCGGTTTGGGGGTGGTATGCCGATGATATATTTTGTTGTATTCCCAGGGTGTTGCATAGTTGCCTCATGAATGTTGATGCAAATCTGGGGTCTCAATCGATATGATTTTTCTGGGTAATCCATAGTGGGGGTACATGTGTTGGAGGTAGAGTTTGGCTACCCCTTCTGACGTTATGGTTTTGTTGCAGGGGATGAATATGGCTGCTTTGAGCAATCGTGATCGGTGATGGTGAGGATTGAGTCAAAGCCGTTCGATGTGGGGAGTTTGACTATGAAGTCCATGGCTACCACTTCAAAGGGTTCGGCTGATGGATCAGTGATGATGGGGAATAAGTGTGGCTTCTGTCAGTGGGAGTTAATTTGTTGCTTTGGCATGTGGTGCATCCCTTGACATAGGCTTCCACATCTTTTCACATATTGGGCCACCAAAAGTCGCGTCATACCAATTCCAGAGTGTTTGCAATTCCTGGGTGTCCAGCACTTGGGGTGTCATGGAAAAAGGTGATTACCCCCCGTTTAAGATCGTTGTTTCCCACAACAACGAGCGCGTCACCTTTCCACCATAATGCGTTGTGTTTCTTTAGGTTATGGGGTTCAATCCATGGGAGAAGGGTTGCTTCATCCATGTTTTGCGTGATCTGGGTCCATATATCCATGTTGTGCATGGACATTTGAGTGATTTTGAGGAATACACTATCTGGTAGGATGGTGATGTGGTTGTTATCCATGGTGCCGTCATCATAATTGGGGCACCTAGATAATGAGTCGGCTTGTGTATTTTTTGTGCTGGGGATGTGTTTGAGCATGAAATTGTATTCTGAAAGCTCCTGGAATTCCCGAGCTACCCTTTGGTTTATTTTTCATGGTTCCTTCCAGTATTGAAGGTTGGCATGATCGGTGTGTATGACTATTAGGTGGGGAGATCCTATGAGGTATGTGTGCCGTGTTCATAATGCTTTGACAATTGCTAGTAATTTGCAGTCATAAATGTCATAATTCCATTCGGCTTCTGTGAGGGATTTGGAGTAAAATGTGACAGGATGGAGTTTCTGATCTTCCCCTTCTGGTTCAGTACCACTCCTAGGGCGTAACTAGAGGCGTCCACTTCAATTTCAAAAGGCCGATCTAGTTGGGGAAATAGGAGTACAGGTTCATTGCTGATACGGTCCTTAATGGTGTTGAATGCCTTCTGCCTCGCTTCAGTCCAGTCCCAGGGTGCATCCTTTTTTGTGAGGTCATGCAGAGGTCTCACGATCGTTGAGAACCCCCTTATGAAGCGCCTGTAGAAGTTGCAGAATCCCAAAAAGGCCTGTACTTCCTTAAGTGATGTCGGCGCTTTCCATTCTCGTACCCCTTGAACTTTAATGGGGTCCATGCATAGTTTACCATGTCCAATGATGAGTCCCAGGTATTCCACCTCGTGAACTTTGAACACACATTTTTCCAGCTTGATGTAGAGGTTGTGTTTGTCGCAAAGATCTAGTACTTGGTGGAGTACATGCCTGTGATGTTCCAAATTATCCGGTCGCTATTAATATGTCATCCATGTAGACAATGACCTCTCCCGTTGGTACCAGCTCCTGGAAAATGGTGTCCATCATTGTTTGGAAGGTACTGGGGGAGTTTGTCAGGCCGGAGAACATCACCCTTGGTTTGAATAGTCCTTGATTAGTTTTGAATGCCACCTTCCATTCGTCTCCTTCTTTGATACAGATGTTGTTATATCCCCATTGTATATCCAGTTTCGAATATAAGCACACATTTCGAATTCGATTGATAAGTTTGGGGATAAGGGGGAGTGGATAGTGATTCTTCACAGTAACATTGTTGAGACGATAGTCCTGTACGGGCGTAATTTCCCATCCTTTTTTTGATAAAGAAGAATGGGGATGCGTAGGGTGACTTTGATGGTTGGATGTATTGCTTCTCCAGGTGTTCTGTGACGAATTCCAAGAGTTTCTCCATTTCCGGAATAGTTAACAGATATACTTTGCAGTCCATGGTTTGGGGGCATCAGGGACTAGATCAATGGTGTGGTCCCATGTCCTTGATGGGGGAAAACATTGTGATGCTTCTTCACTAAAGACCTTCTGATGTCTCCAATACTCCTTGGGGACCATTTCTTCAAATGTCTTTTGGGGCTTCTTTACCGCTTCTCGTTGGGCCAATTCTGAGGCCGTAGTTGTCTTTTGTAATCGAATGTATGGGTCCCCTTCTTGTTTGACTTGCTCCCAAGCCAACTTGTCAAGTTGATACGTCTCCAATGCCTTAATGGTAGATTCCATGGGCATGGATTCGTCTGACAAGTTAATGCTAGTGATTACGACTGGTTGGAATTCTTTGTCGATCGTGGCATCTCGCCAATGAAACTTTGGTTTGAAGGTGGTGAACCAGGGATATCCTAGGATGACTTTGTCGTTTCCTAGGTCGGTGATAAGGAACCAGAGGTTCTGAGTTTTGTCTCCAGTTCGGACAGTTAGATCTGTGAAGGAGGTGATTCTCCTCCCTGATTGTGAGTTCCATCTACGTTCCATATTTTGATGGATCGTTCCATTGGAAGCCAAGCAATCTTGAGTCATTTCAGGAGATTTGTACTTATGAAATTGTCTGTTGCCCCTGAGTCAATTAGGACATTTCGTTCGGCCATCGCATGTGCAGATTTAAAATGAACTGGAATTCGCATGGATTGGAATCTGCTAGTGTACATGCTAAGGTTAAGAGCTCTAGCCCAGGCCGCCGGGTTCAAGCGTTGAGAAAATCCTTTTTCTGCCGAATAATTTGTCCACCATTAGTTCACGGACTTCGGGCTCTGAGCGAATAGGGCTGCTACTTGTGCCTCCGCTTGTTCTTCATTTGTTAGGGGTTGTGAGGCCGTCATAGAAATAGTGGCTGTGGTAGGGGCTGTGGTAGTGGTGGTGTCTGCAACTTTAACCGTCGTTGCTGGTTTCTGAGGGCAGAAACACGAAATGTGCCCTTGTCCTTGGCAATGGAAGCACCTTCCTTCTTTTTGGAGTTGTTTCTTTTCATTGTCCATCATGGCAGCATGGGCCTGAGTACGACTCATGTCCATTGCGTTTGGGTCTCTGTTCTTATTTAGTGAGGATAGCCATTGATCTCAGGAAGCCCCTCCTCTTCTGTCACTTTTTCCTTTGGTGAGTTTGTCTTTAAGGAGAAGATATTCGGCTTGTTGGAGGGTGACTGCCACCTTCCAGTCATCCCATGTTATCGGATGGTGGAATTTGATCGCATTAACCACAAGTGCATTCGGTAGTCCCTTCTGGAAGATTTCCAGAGTTGTGGCTTCATCTTTGTTGTATCCTGCTTTGTTTGCCAGATTGGAGAATGTGGCAATATACATGTCGATGTCTTCTTTCTCCATTCGGAGAGTTTGGATGGCATGTCATGCCTTTTGTTGTTGGGTGGTGTCGGTGTACGCTTGGATAAAGCACGTTTCTATGGTGTTCCATAGATTCTTGGTTCATAGCTACTCCACCCGCCAGTTGATCGACTAGCCATTGGATTTGTTCTTCTACCCAGTCGTCCACTAGCGGTCCTCTGATGTATGAAAGGAGGGTCATTGCTCGGGAGTAAGGAAGTATAAGTTGTTGAACATTCGGGTTCATTCCTTGGTAAAGGGCGAAGGCATTGAGGAATGCTCGACTGGTTTCTCGATCTCCAGTAAATTCTGGGGGTAGGTTCCTGCCAAGTCGTCCATTTGGGGGTGGGGCTCCTCCAGCAGTGGCGCCTCCAACGCCTCCTCGCCTCCAGGCGCGCCACCTCCACCTCCAGGCATGCTGCCTCTGCCTCCAGGCATGCCGCCTCTGCCTCCAGGCATGCCGCCTCCACCTCCACCTCCAGATGCACCACCTCCATGATGGCCTCCTGCACTTCCCGCAGGGCCTCCTCCGCTTGCCAGCATACTTCCTCCAGAGAATGTCCTCCACTACCTGAAGGATTTGCTGTCAAGGATCCTGCAGGTTGGGAACTTCCTGAGGGTTGGACAGTGGTGAGGGTGGTAGAGAGTTGGGTTGCGGACATGTTGGCATATGATGCAAAATTGACTGGTCTTTGCACGGTGGGGGTGAGAGTGGGATTGTCTTCTGATGCTGAGTCGGGTTTTTTCAATGTCCGAGTCAGCATTGATGGCTTAAATGTGGCCTTTTCCTGGTCCTAGTCCTAGATGTGTGGGGACTGGTTTGTACAAGTACCAGGAGTGCTTTGAGTCTGAGTAGGCAACATATGCCCAGATATGCTGATCTTTTATGTATTTGATTGGTTCGTATGTGAGTTTATCAGGATCATAGACGTAATATCCTTCATCGTGTGGGGTGTTCCTCCAAGGGTGGTTCCTTTGATGGAGGGTCAGAGGTCATTGTGTGGGTGTCGTTCCAGGTATTCCCGGACAAACTGGGTTCAACTTCGGCTGGTGAGAGCCATGGTGTGCAACTGGGAGACTAGACTTAATGTAACGTCACTACAGGGGTGTTAGGTACGACCTGTACCAAGTCAGTCTGAACGTGGGAGTACAAACTCAGAGGTTTGACTTCAGTAGAATGATGCACAAGAGTCACAAGGACGTAAGTCACTTGGACTGTAGTGGAAGGCTAAGGCGTGAAGACCTAGCAGAACTGAGGAGTCGCAAGACAGGGATATGCACGAAGGCACTTGAGTGTAGTATTACACAGGAAGTCTAGTCTACTGTACAAGCTAGATAGAACTAGGTTTAAATACGCGTAAGGCTGTATGGTCTATGCAAACAGATGGTGCCATTGCCCGATCAAGAAACAATAGGAAGTACATAAGGAGAACAAGGCATAGACATAGTGAGAATAAAAGGGGATCACACAGGGTCACGCTATGGGTGAGAACAAGACGGAAACTAGCACATGTCAAGCTTTATCAAAAGAGATTGTTGATAAGCAAGGTGTGTGATAGGAACCAGATAATCGTAAAGTCTGCGTAATTGTACAGGGCTCGTAAAGTATTGGGAGAGGAATAGCAGTGTCAGAGAAAGAAACAAGTCTGGAAGAAATTGTAACATGGTCGAAACATATGCATTGCACATCAGGTGCTGCTAGACGTCGAAAAAAGGGGCAGTTGCAGGTGGGACTGTGGTTCAGAGGGTGGTGGCCGGGGAACGGGCTGTGGCTGCACGGCATAGATGAAGTCAAGTGTTAGAGTTAGTGTGGGTCAGGGCCAGGAAGGTCCAAAAATTGTTCACCCAGTTGCGACAGCACCACACCACCCTAAAGAATACATGGCGTGCTCAGAGTGACTGATCCTGACCAGAAGACAGGGGACCATATCCAAACCAAGAACTAGTTGACAGCACTGAGCGATAAGGACAATGGGAATTCAAGTCACCATGGTTGAGAATGGCTGCAATGCCCATTTGATAGGGGGCATCTGTTGCCCATGACTCTGAGAGTGGCATGGAGGTACAATGCAGGGAGGATGTCTAGCTCAACACCCAAATGTGCTCAGATCCTCGATAGTCAGTCAAGCGTCCAGCAATTGGAAGCTTCTCATCCATATTGAAAGTGGGATTGAGGAGTCAGATATCTGCCGTGCATAGAACATCTGTCAACATGGTGCAGCCAAAATTTGAGAACATTTACTGAGCCTGCACCGATAGCTCTTGTCCTTGTCCAGTGAAGTGGAGATCTAGATACGGCATTCAAAAATTTCACAGACTGATGAATGGCAACCCCTTGGTCTGGAACTCGGTCATAAATTACAAATAACGATACACCTGTCCAATCAGAATGTTTCCTTGGAAGTCCTTGAGACCAAATATGGAGTGCAGAACTTCTGTGTTGCGCTGTGATGGTATGTGGTACTTACAAATGTGCCTCACACAACTACAGGCCTACAGTGCAAGTTGAGTGCCACCTTTGGGACATTCATTTTCTATTCTGACATCACCCTGTCTGGCACAGAATCCAGTATCTTTGCACAGATATCTACATGGTATGACTCTGACAGCAGACACCATCCTTGCCCACCCTCAGAGGGTGTTGACATTGATGTTGTGTGTCTGGCCTCCCTTTTGTCATCAACATCAACTTGAACTGCTCACATTTGTCCTCAATACATAAACACTAGTACAGCATGGTCTGTCTTTCATCCTTACCCCTGCTTATGTCTTCTTACTCGTTGCCAAGCCATTTCGTATCCCAACTCCATGTTTGTGTGAGTACGATTACTGTCCAAATGAGTCACACCCTCAATGAAAGGGGTGTGGCAATCCATTGTTTGGTATAAAGATGGCCCTGATACCTAGATACCTACCATGGCTGATTGCAATTGACCCCAAACCAGACATTGTCCACAAGCAAGTTGAGAATGGATTGGTCAGTTTCTGCCCTTCTCAGTTCTGGATTAGCTTCACTAGTAATCAATCACACAGAATTCATTTTGCCACCTCCAATGTTGTGTTTTGTACATCACACTCATACTTTTGGAATATTCCTCAATACACCCAGGAGAAGAAACCAGCAGTAATCCAACTGGTAGAACCACTTGCTGGGATATGTACAATGGGTTGGATATGTGTAAGAAATGAATCATACTAACATTCAGCCTAGTTGTCCTCGAAGTTCTTGTGGCCGGTGAGCAAGCTGAAGAAGACTACATCACTTTTCGTGAGGAGATTCGTCCAGAGTGGGATCGTCTCCATTATGCTGTACGTATACAACCCTACACTACACAGCCGAACTGACATACCGAAACTGTAGGAGACCTTAACGTTCATGTGGTGCCTGAACAAGGATAGTTTTGTGCGCTATGAAATAACATTTCAAAGTGGTGCCGACTTTTGGTGTTTTCTGTTCCATTTGATGAAGCCACTCCCTCATAATTAGTATATCCCAGTTGGCATGACCTGTCTTATTACTGCTAAATAGCTTTTGTGTACAGCTGACTTGGACAAGTGATAATACACCTTGCCCCCTCCTCGGGCCTGGTATTAGATAATTGTAATATTACAACGGTTATCTATGGAATAATATCTGAAGACAGCTATGTGAGGGCAAGGCAAGAGGCGAGGGAGCCGTGGTCTGGATTTTGCTGGGATTCGCATGTCGCGGTGTGAGCATGATTGGTGCAAGTAAAGAGTCGACTCCTTTGTCTAAATGATACCTTCAATACTCCGGTATAAGAAATGGTATGAACGCTCCTTCCACCAGAGTGCCCTTACCTCTGTGGCTTTCAATTCCTGCAGCAGCCTTCTTGCCACCAGTAGTCTCGATGGTCTCATTTCTGTCTGGGAGGTGAATACAGGCTCTCTCTTGCACTACATCAATGCACGCACTCCTGTTCATTCCCTTGTGTGGTCATCTGAGCCAGGAGGATTCTTCTTTGGTTGTGAAAATGGCACATTGGTGTCTGTTTTTATAGAACAGGTATACCTTTTTCCTACCATGATTTGCGTCACCAATAACACTTCCAAGGCATCAATCCGGAGCACATACATTCATGCACACTCTAGACCTATTCACTGTCTATCTCCTCCCTTCAATTCCACCTTTTGATTTCTGGAGCAGCTGACCAGGTCACAGTTTGGGCTCGGAAAAGGGATCATTCTATGCATGATGGTCAGAAAATCTCATCAGATCTGGCTCAGTGGTGCCTGCATGCTGACTCCCTAAATGACAGAGTCGTGGGAGGTGTTTAAAACGATACTGTGACCTCTGGACCAGTACTCTCAAAATGGTGGCACCATCCAGGTCACCTCTCTGAACTGGCTTTACAAGTGTGATTCCAAAGAGGAGAGGAACAGGTTCATGGTAGCCTCTTACCAGTGGCATGGAGTGTTGTAAGGGATTGGGACTTTGACTGTCAGTACCTCCCACTGAAATCATATGTTTGTGATTCCAGATGCTGGGATCTCGTGTCATTGTCCATCATGTGGCGTCTAGCTAACCCTGATTGGTAATTGAGCCATGTCCATCAAAGTGAATACTTCATCACACTAACACCGCGTCTGTAGTTCAAGCCTTACCCTAGCCCCAGATGGCACCCTGGCGGCCATCTACAGTATCTCCCATGCATTTGAGGTACATGATGTCGAGACCCACCGTCTAGTACAAGCATTACCATTTGAAGCACAATCTGACCTGGTATCACCACCAATTGCTTTTGCCCATGATGGCTTTGCCATCATTGGTGGAGTACAGGGAAGGGCTTGTATCTGGGATACAGAGTGTGGTGATGAATTGCAAGCTCTAAATCATGGTGGTAGGGCATTAATCTGGACAATTCCCGATACATTTTCTAACAGTGTTCAGGTGCATGTCGTATCAGCACTCTTACGGTAGTTCAACACTTTTCTTTGGATTTCTGCACCTGATTTCTATCCCCAGACATATTCTTCTGAAATTGTGGACATGTTTCTTGTAGCTATGGGGATGGATGAAGGTAAAACCAGCTTGGATCGTTTTGTGGGACACAGCTCCATGTGTATATGACAGTAATGGTGAGTAAAACCTTTTCCTGGTTTTCGAGGCTCTCAGAGTCCTTTGGTGAACAGCAGACCCCAGTGGGCTATCAAAGCTAAAAGTCCTCCCACCAATCAACTGACATGGGCAATCACTGGTGCAGCGGCTTTGTTGTTAGGCTGGGGATGGATGGGATAATGTATTCTGGGTGACTCGGAAGCACAGCCTCTACTAATTCCTTATGACATCGGTGTATTACAACAATTATATGTCTGATCTTATTTTGAGGCCTCACCAAAGTCACAAAGTGGTTTGACATTTGCTTACAATCATTCTGGCAATATCCGAGTCTCCCTCTCATCGACCTCATCCTTTATGGGCACCTCCCACCTATTCATGCGTCAGAGCCCGCATCTATCCTTGTTCATTTCCCGCAATTCTCATGTCCCTGTCGTGAGCATGTTGGGCTAAAGGGCATGGACAAAGTACTCATCTCCATGTGTCAAGGTTCCCACCATTCGCCCCGCTGATACCATTTGTAGGTGCTCTCTTTTCCTGTAGCTGCCGATTGTTGTTGAGCACCTACCTCCTGAGGGCAATCTCATCATCAGATCAATATTCTATGCCTGAGGATAGCATCGCGGGTTCGATGTCGAGCTCAGTGCAACCAATTGTCAGCTACACAGGTCCACAAGTATGCTTTTGTGAACCGGGACATACGTGCACCCTCTTTACTAATGGTCTACACAGACTCAGGTATAACCTCAGGGACTATGAAGTCACTGTCCCGTCTAATAAACTGACCGCCGATTCAGTGGATCCCCCCAGGGCGTCGTCCTATGAAACCATCCCATCAACGTCCAGCCATGGTCAACCTCTCCCATTACCATTTGTATCCTTCACAACCAACTCGATCCCATGGGTGAACACCTTTCGAGGGCCTGGGTGCTGAGGACTGCCACGTGTTTGAGTTGACACCTGCGGGTTGAATGCCTCGATGCACAGGTACATCAAGGACCTTGTGTACATTTACATGGACCTGGTTGTGCTGCAGACTGGGGGGAAAAGGCAAGGGGGTGCTGGGATGGAACAGTTACCCACACCGAGTAGAGGTATATTTCATGCAGGTGGGTGCGGGTAGAGGTTGAGAGACTTATTGGTTACCAGCAACGTGCACTAACTAACCATGGATAGATAGCCGCTTCACTAGGTACAAAACTCTCCCATATGGGGCTTTGAGGCTTGGAGTGCCCACAATACTCCCTGTCGAGCCTCAGTGTTCTTGGCATACTCCGAAAATGTGAGGCCTCCCTGTTTCTTCACCCACCCAACTCGACTAAAATTCCTTTGTTCTGTAATTATACAACTAACTCCGAACGTGATGAAAATTACCACCCACCACCTGCAATGACACTTTTCGACAAACCTTCCTTTGAGCAATCACAACAGGTACAAAACGTTGTGATGTATTTACGTGGCACTGTCAACCTCACTCTTGAACCCCCCTTAGAGTCTCCCTGTCTACATGCTGTTCATCTCTTGCCATCCAGTCCATTTTGTATATGCTTGTTTACCTATGTCCCGGCGCCTCCACTTTTCCCAAGGTCACTCTGTCCAATGGCCTGTTGCGACAACGGAACAAGCGGTAATAAGCAAGGCCAACCCCAAAGTTGGGGTCACTGCTAGCCCAGCGGTGCTCATGGGCAGTGAGGTAAGGTTTCTTGTATTAAGTTGTGAACCCGCAACTAATCATTATTTTTGGAGGTTTTGATGGATGATACGAGTGACTTGCCACCTTGTGTGATCTTAGCATATAGGTGCCTTCCCAATGCCCGTGTCAGTGGTGACCCATTCCCCCAACCTCTTATGGGCAAGAGAGTGAGTCTTATATTTGATGCAAAAGTACTTGTGTTGATGAACTCCAAAGAAGAGGAAACTTACTGGTCCAGGAGTCCAGGACAACCGCTTTGCCAAGCAACCAAATATAAACACTAGTCCCAATGCACAAAGTGGACCGAGCCACAAAGTGAGATTTGGTGTTACTGTTCCAGCCCTAGCTGATAGCATAACAGTTCGTTGCATCCGGAATGGAGATCACTGGGGCCAATGAAGCAACAACTGAACTCAGCAAGGTGAAAGAGGACCTTTGCTCCACCCTTCAGGAAATTGAAGAACTGCATGCTCAAATTGGAATGCTGCAGGCTGGAGACAAAAAAAAGAAAAAACACTTGTTTTGTTATGCTCCACTGGCGTTAGTCCAACTTGGACTCTGAGTAGGCGTAATTGTCTTTAGCGAGGAAGGCGAATGGGGATCACATGTCAACCCAATGCAGGCTGAACAGGGGCACTTCAAGGCACATGCTGCAGCAAAGATGGAGACGAGTCTATCACTTGGTGGATAGAAGCAGAAGTACACTTAGTCAGAGACTAAGGCAGACAAGAGGCGAGTCACAAAGGTGGATTGAAGAAGACCAAGATGGGGACTCTTGGTCTTCCTAGACAACTATTTATACAGATACACGTGGGCTTTGAAGCGCCGCTGGAACAGTAGCTAACGAGTAGTGTAACTAGCTCAAACCCTAGTACAGCTATCCTAGGAATGAGTCATACATGAGTCATTATCACATGCAAACTGCGTGCTGACTGATATGATGTAAGAGTCCATGACTAATACAGAGTCGGGTCGTAGTCATAACCAACCATGAGTTGTACACCACATGCAGTAAAGTTCGTACCATAACATTACCCCCTTTTCAGATGCGAGGCCCACCTTGCATGAAAGCTGACAGCGGCCAATCCTTTTGCTCCTCCTCAATTCGCCAAAATGTGTTAGCCCGCTCCAGTCGGTAAATAGAGTCGAGCTTATCTTGCGTCACGTTTGCCAACTGCAGCCTGATCTCCCTCAGGTGCACTAGCAGTCAGTCTTCGTGAAAGGCTGCAGTGCGGAAGTGATGGACCTCAGCTGTGAGAGATTCATCGCCTATCTTCTCCAGCGCGTGGTTGGTAGTGTTGCCTTCTTTAAGTATGATGAGGTCTTCATGCGCAATGAAGGCCCAGTCGTTGTGAGGGCAGCATGGTCGTGCATACAAGGGTTGACCATAAACATATGGCGACCCTGTTACCAACCCCAGCACAAATGGGTTGCCGCATGAGACCACCTGTATGTGGTCAGCCTCTACAACTTGCCCTCCAGGGAGCTTGACCGGGAAGGGAACCGAATTGGGTCCCCTATTGTGCCTGAACCCCTCTGGCGCCACGAGGGAGGCAGGATCATCCTTGGGAGATCGGGGCTCATGGGGCGCCACTCAGAAGACTCGGATGTCTCCCTGGTACATGGGGTCCCCATTGGTGTAGACAATATAAGGGGTGGCATCGGGATTGTCAGTGTGGCTTCGTGTTCTGAGGAAAGGGTGTCTCACCGGGTATTGATTGCTATCGTCATAGATAGTGTCACCATCCTCCAATACTTCTGTCTTGCCTTCCGTGCTTTTCTCTGCATCTCTGCCAAGTGCAACTGCTCGTCCTGCCACTTGCGTGCTGTCTCCTTCCACTGCGCCTCCCATACTTGGAGTGCTGACACACTCATCAGCGCTTGGGAGAGCCACTTGAAGGGCAGCGAGTTCTTCATGGGTGATGGGGGTGGTGTTGAACTGTCGACCGGTGTCAGGGTCGATAAGGTTGTAAGTGGGGGCGGTGTTGTTGGAGAGGACCCCTCCGGTAGGTAGGGGGAATTGTCTCTGGATGGTGTCCCACTCTTGCTGGGTGATAAGCCCCTCTTCGTCGGGGACATCTTCAGGAGCTCGGAAGGTGTGTACCGTGTTACAGGCCACCACACCCCTCATGAGGTGTTTGAGGAGTGTGGAGTGCAGTGTGGAGGCATTGGTGGTAGGAGTCATGAGTGGGTAAGAGAGAGAAGTGCGTAGTGGGGACTTAGCATGGCATCAAGTCGCCCTTATATGCACTTCTCGATCGGGGTTTGAAGCTTTAAAATCCTGAATAGCTTCATCAGCGAAGATGTCATCCTTATCAACCCATTGATTGTCTGAGTCGGGGTAGCCTTTCCATTTGACAAGATATTGGAGCCGACGTCTTCTGCTGAATTGCTGGGAGTCTAGAATCTTCTCGACCTCGTATTCCTCTTCATTATCAACCAAATCAGGTGGTGGGCACTGATAATTTGGTCTGTGCGTGGGTGTCTTGCGATAAGGTGTGAGAAGATCTATGTGAAATATGTCGTGGATGCTCCACTGTGTGGGAAGTTCGAGGCGATAATTGACAGGGGACATCACCTGGATGACCTTAAAAGGCCCATGGCGTTTGGCCACTAATTTCATGGTTGGCTGGTGCATCTGTAAGTGGCATCCTTCAAGCCACACAAGGTTGTGTTCCTTGAACCTGGGTGTATCTTTGTGCTTGACCCATGACTTCTGTGCTTGGAGCATGCAGGAGAAGGCGTGTTGCCATGCCTGTTTGAACTGATCTAGACATAACGAGACCTGTGGAATAGGGGATGGTCTATCAATCCAATCAGCGCGGGGGTTGAATCCTGATAAGACAAAGAAGGGTGATTCCCGTGTAGTCTCATTGGGCCAATTATTGTGAGTGAATTCCACCATGGGTAGATAGTGGACCCAGTCGTCTTGTCTCTCATTTACCCAGAAGCAGAGATACTGTTCTAGCCACTGGTTAGTTCTCTCCAATTGGCCATCGGTCCAGGGGTGATAGGCCGTTGAGATATTTTGGCTAATGCCAAGAATCTTGCATATCTCTCTCATGAATTTGGACGTGAAGTGGGGGTCTCGGTCACTGATGATACACGAAGGAAGTCCGAATTGGGGGAATACGTGAGAAACATACAGGGCAGCTGTCCCTTTGGCTGTTATTTCTTCATGGCATGGGATGAAGACGACAGCTTTAGTACAATCGTGGTCAGTCACTGTCAGAATGGAGTTGTAGCTGCGAGAGACGGGGAGTTTAGTAATGAAGTCTACTGCAATAGTCTCAAATGGTAGAGCTTCTGGTTTGGGATAGATGGGTTGTAGCAGCGCCCAGATAGGACAGAGGTTGACTTTGTGTTGCTGGCATTCAGCACAGCCTTTGATGTAATCCATGACATCATTCTTCATCTGTGGCCACCAGTAATGTCATTCGGTGAGTTGGAGGGTGCGCTTGATCCCCGGGTGACCATAGATGGGAGAGTCGTGATGTGCCGCAATGATAGTGCATTTGTTGTGGATACCACCCATGACCACTCATCGTCCATCTTTATACCATGTCCCTTCGATATCTTTTAGCTTATGAGCATTAACCCAAGGTTTTAACTTAGCTTGGTCCTGCTCATAAATGGGATGTTCGGGCGTCATATCAGTTGGCAGAATCTCCGGTCTCCAATGGGGCCACCTGCCTTGATTTGTCAGACCTATCCCAACCGTGGAAATTAATCAACGTGGGGGAAGCTGTGTGCTTGTTGGTCTAGTCGGTGTTGCAACCTTGACAGGCTGTCAGAGGACTGTGAGTGGCGGAGCTTGAATCTTGAGAGTGGAGTCATGAGCCAGGGGTGGCGTGAGATTGTTGGTGCCGGAATCAGAGAAGGGACCAGGGTGTAGGGTGGGAAGCGTGTGCGAAGGAGCATGGCTGAGTCATGTGGTTGGGTGGGAATGGCCAGGTGGTGCACATGGTGGGACCCTAGGAATGTGTTGGTAGTGAGTGAGCGGCCCAAGGTGGGCCGATGTGGGTGTGGTAAGTGGGAGGAGGGCGGGTAAGGAATGTGCCACGTAGTGATCATGTGGAAGATGGTGATGTAATGGTGTCCGCAGGGAATGCATCAGCTCGGATTTGAACCCAGAGTCCGTCACCAAGCTGTCCCATGTAGGACAAAGGGGGGAGCATTTGCCCATTGCACCACCCACCCCCCCCCTCCATCATTACCTTGGCCATATCTCAGCCAATGCTATCCACTCCCTCATCTGCAACAATGCCATTGAAGGCATGCAGCTTATTGACAATGGCTCTCCCATTATGTTATTTGTGGCTAAAGTGTCGCTGTTTTCATCTATTCTGTGACTGTACATTGCTCCAAGTCGAGTTGCCTTATTTAGATATGCTTAGTCAGGTTGATATATCCTGCAGAGGACAGAAAATATGGCTTTAGTCTTATATCCTCCTCTGCAGTCCCCTTGTGTCCTCTGTGACTCAAGGGCCTTTCATAGGTCACATTTTAACACATTATCTGTGACTCTTGTCAATATGCCAAGCTCACTCAGAAGGTCATTCAAGCTGAATGCAAGACTCTGTCAGCCAGACACTTTGGGGTGGAGATCCACTCTGATCTCTGGGGACCCCTCACCCACTACTAGTCTTGGAGGTCATTGCTACTATGTCACATTCATGGATGACCATACTCACTTCACTTGCGTTGACATCTTGCACACAAAAGATCAAACCTTGGATACCTATTGTGCTTTCTCAGCTTGGGCTCATACTCAGCATGGTGCCAAGTTCAAAGCTCTCAGATCGGACCACAGCAGTGAGTATACCAGCCACAAGTTCACTTGCTTCCTTCAGGATGAAAGAACTGAGCATCACCTTTCACCCACAATACCCTGCAGCACAATGGAGTCACAGAATCTCTCAACTGCAGGCTTCTCAAACATGTGTGGGCCATTCTTCACCACTCTGGCTTGCCCAAAACTCTCTGGGCTGAAACTCTCAAGTTTGCAGTCTGGCTCAAGAACTGCACATCTACTCAGGCTCTAGGCAACAACACTAGGCAACAACACTATGCCCTATAAAATGCTCTATGGCAACAAACTGAACATCTCTGGTGTCCCCAAATGGGGACAAATTGTCTGGGTCCACTCTGGGACTGGCTCTAAACTTGATGCATATGGAATCAAAGTACATTGGATTTGTTACAACATGGACAGCATGTATGTGTACCACATCTACTGGCCCAACAAGAACTCCATCTCAGCCAAGCACAACATCAAATTCACTTCTCCTCTTATGGTTATCAACATAGGTCAGCCTCGCATTATTCCTGTGCTGCAACCAGCTCCGGTGCAAGCACCACCTGCTGGACCTCAAGTGCCTCAGTCTCTTCCTCCTACCATAGCACCAGTACCCATCCAACTGGTACTGCTTACACCTCAGCAACCTCCTGAAGACACAAGCTGGGAAATTGCACCTCAAGTCCCAGGCAGAATGCCTCCATCCTGATCACCATTGGCCCTCCCTCCTCACTCCTCTCACACCTTCTACCACCTCATTGGTTCCACCTCAAGAAGAAGAGCCTCCAACATCAACCAAGCAGCAGCAGCAAGTGCTGCCACCTCCCAAGGCCATGGCAAGAGCCAAGGAACCTCAAGAACTGATGCACAAGTCAACACACATTCCCAAACCCACATTCAAAGTCACAGGCCTCTTCACTGAAGGAGTTCAACCCAAACCCAAAGAAGGACAACCAAGCAAGGCAGCCCAGAAATGGTTCCATCTGGACTGGCCCAGAGATGAAACCTCAAGTGCATATGCAGCTGACAACCATATTCCAGAGTATGCTTTCCTCACGGAAAGTGAAGAGCTCATGGAAGCTGCCCTCAATGATTCACAAGATGACCCCAATACTCTTGCTCAGGCGTGATCTTGCTCTGACTGGCCTAAATGGCAGGAAGCGATGGATTGTGAAATTGCAATCCTTGAAGAAGCCAGGACTTGAATAATAGTCCCAAGACCCACCAGCAAAACATTGTTGGCAGCAAGTGGGTCTTCCACATCAAATGGAAAGCCAATGGCTCTATTGAGAAATACAAGGCACACCTCATAGTGTGCAGATTCACACAAAAGTTTGGCACTGACTACTTTGACACCTTTTCCCCAGTCATGTGGCTTGCCAGCTTCCACATTATCCTTGCCAGTGCCACCCGCAATGACTGGGATATCAACACATTCCATTTCAATGATGCCTACCTCAACAGAGAACTTAGTGACAATGAAGACATCTACATGCAAGCACCCCCCAGATACAACACTCAGGGGGAGTCAGTCAAGCACCTTCACAAGTCACTCTATGGACTCAAGCAAGCTGGTCACAAGTGGTACAACACTCTCTGCTGGGTTCTCATGGACTTGGGATTTGGTGTCAACAACACTGATCCCAGTGTCTTTTCCATCCATGACAAAAACCATGTTACTATCCTCACAGTCCACATTGATGACTGCATGATCACAGGTAGCTCGGATGAGCTTATTCAATACTACAAGTGGAAGCTCAATTCCTGCTATTCCCTCATCAATCTTGGCCCTATCCACTAGCTTCTTGGTATCAAGATCGCCTGCAACCACAAGTCATGCACTATCTCCCTTTCCCAAACATCATACATTTGACACCATCCTCTCCCACTTCTCTCTCAGCAACACAAATTCCATCACCACTCCCATCATTCCTGGGGCATCTTGCAGCAAATCCAACACTCCCTCTGATGCCACACAGCAGCTCACATGAAGAAGGTTCCTTATCATGAGGCTGTTGGCAGCTTGATGTATGCAGCCATTGCCACTCTCCCCAACATCACTTTTACCATCTTCACTTTATTGCAATTCCTCAACAACCTGGGTGAGGTTCACTGGGAAGGTGTGAAGCATGTCCTCCACTACCTCACTGGTACCAGACACCACTCACTCACCTTTGGAAACAAGCACCATGACCTCCTGGGATTTACTGACACTGATGGCACATCCCAGGAACACCACCATGGAACACCATCATGCAATATCCAGCTTTGCCTTCCTTATCAATGGCAGAGCAGTCAGTCTCATGGGCCTTGCAGAAGCAAGAGATCATCACACTATCCACTTCCAAGGCCAAATATGTCACTGCAACTCATGTGGCCAAAGAATGCATCTGGCTCAGAAGACTTACTGAGCCATTCTTCAGTTTATCTCACTCCCCCTACCATCCTCCATTGCAACAACCAGGCTGCTCTTCACCTGGCCACAGAAGACAACTATCATGGATGCACCAAACATATCAATATCTGCTATCACTTCATCCAACAAACCATCACTGACAGGCTCATCAACATCAAATACTGCCCCACTGAAGATATGACTGTGGAATATCCTCACCAAGCTGCTCCCAAAGTTTAAGGTTGCATTGCACTAGCAGAACCTCAGACTGCATCAAGTGTGAGGGGGAGTGTTGCATTTCAGCATGCTCAACCCAGCTGACTTGAACCCCCCATCAAAACAATACCACTGCAGTAATGGGTGGCCATGCAAGACTCCATCTCTGTTTACATTTCGTCTCAAACACCTCCAGATCCATACAGGTATTGCACCCCTCTTCACTCCATTTTCAGCTTCACTTTAATGCTTAATCAACTCCTGTTTCATGCCTTACATAGCCTGTGTGTCTTTGTGATTCTTTACTTTACCTTACCTCTATTATCTCTAAAAACATAGCTAAATTGTATAAAAAAGTGTTTGTATGTACTTGAATGATTATCCAGCTCTCTTCCTATCATGCCTCTTGTGTGCCTCTAAATCCCCTCTCCAAAGCAAAACTCCCTTTATCTTGTCCATCTTTACTTGTCTTTGTCCTCTTCAACTTCACACTTTTCTCATTACCAATTGAACTGGCCCTTCAGAACATATCACCTGACTGGCCCACTTAGCTGGATCACCCTTACCACCCAACCTTTACACCATTCTGAACCTAAGAGAACATGTTCAAACAAGGGGGTGGCAGAATGGGATTCCCACACTGGGGGTTGGGTAGGGAGGTGTTAAAATACGACCTATGAAAGGCCCTTGAGTCACAGAGGACACAAGGGGACTGCAGAGGATGATATAAGACTATATTGATCAAAGTAAAACTAGTTACTCACCTGCAGAGGAGGATATAAGACTACAGCCATATTTTCCGTCCTCTGCAGGATATATCAACCTGACTAAGCATATCTAAATAAGGTAACTCGACTTAGAGCAATGTACAGTCACAGAATAGGTGAAAACAGCGATGCTTTAGCCACAAATAACACTCCCCCATGAATGTGCAGTGCTCTAAGTTCCTAACTGAATAATCCAAGCATCTTAGCACACTTCTCAACCTTGAATCGGTCAAGAGCCTTTGTCAAGATGTCAGCAGCCATCTCCTGTGTTGTCACAAAGCTGGGACTGATTACACCATCTTGAACAGCATCCCTCAGCCAAAATAGGCGAAGAGAAAGATGCTTCATCTTGCTATGATGCTCTGGGTTCTTGCTCACTGCAATGGCCGATTGATTGTCCATCTTCAGCAGTGAGGGACCAAAGATCTTGTAGCCAAGTTCCCCCATGAACTGGCACATCCAGAGGATCTCCTTGCCTGCCTCAACAGCAGAGATGTGCTCTGCTTCAGTTGTAGACAAGGCAACCAAGGGCTGCAACTTGGAGCTCCAAGACACCGCTCCAGAGCCAATCTTGACCACATATCCCCCAGTTGACTTGCCATTGTCCAGGTTTCCACCATGATCAGCATCTGAGTAAGTGATGAATGGCTCAGGCAAAGTGGAGGGCTTGTAGACAAGCTTGTAGTCAATTGTACCCTTCAAATAGCAAAGCACATGCTTGGCTGCTTGCCAATGAGCTGGGCCAGGGTTGGAGTTGAATCTGGCAAGCACTCTGGCAGCATAGGCGATGTCTGGCCTTGTGGTGACTGCCAGATACATCAGGCATCCTACAACAGAGATGTATGGGTATTGACGCATTTCTGAGGCTTCTGCATCATTCTGGGGACACATGGAGGTGGAGAGACATGTCCCAGGGTTGAGAGGAGTGGAGACAGGCCTGGAATCGCTCAGACCATGCTCCTGAAGCAGATTGGAGATGTACTGGCTCTGGGAGATGGAAAGGCAACGATTAGGATGATCTCTGTGGATTTCTAGGCCAAGTAACTGGGTGGTAGGGCCAAGATCTCGAAGTTTGAAGTGACTGGACAGCTCTTGGACAATTGAATCAATCTTGGCTCCATCCTTGCAGGCAAGTGTGATATCATCGACAAACACAGGCATTAGGATCCTGACATCATCCCTGAGGTAGATGTACAGCCCATGGTCAGATTGGACGCGATTGAAGCCCATAGAAGTGAGCACAGAGTGAAGGGTCTTGTGTCACACCCTGCCTGCTTGCTTCAAGCCATATAACGACTTCCTCAGCTTGCAGACAAAATCCCTCAGGCTGCAGCATGTAGATCTCTTCCTCCAGAGTGCCATTGAGATAAGCATGAGAGATGTCAATGGAGCGAAGTTCAAGGTCTTCAATGGCTGATAAGGCAAGGACAATGCGAATGGTGGAATAGCGAACTGTGGGAGCAAATGTCTCTTTGAAATCAAAGCCAGGACACTGAGAATAGCCCTTGGCCACCAATCTGGCCTTGTACCGGTCCAGGGAGCCATCAGCATTCTGCTTGACCTTCATGAACCATCTGGAGCCAATTGCATGCTTCCCAGGTGGCAATTTGACAATCTCCCAAGTGCCATTGAGTCTGTGTGCCTCCATCTCTTCCTCACAAGCTTTATGCCACAGATCTGCATCAGAGCGACGCTGGGACTGACTGTAGGATGTGGGCTCAGCTGTGGAGGCTGCACCAGCCTGGATGATGTCAAGGGGATCATCAGAGTCATCATCTTCATCTGAAGAGACTATTGCTGGTGTGGGCTCCCTTGGCTGCTTGTAGCGATCTGGGACAGCCCATTGCTCTGGCAGCCACTCATCTCTGGGACGTCTGGAGCGCTGGGGACGAGAGGGAGGAGGAGGAGGATGAGGGAGACAAGCTGGAGGCGTTGAAGGTGATGGAGATGAAGGAGGAAGTGAATGATAAATGGACTGAGGTGTCTGTGAGTGAAGAGGGGCTGGAGCAACGCTTGGAGGCGAAATGGGAGGAACAGAGGGCAGATCAGAGTCAGTGGACCCATCTCCCCCATGAACTGGCATCTGTGACTCAAATGGAGCGTCCAGATCGTCATCTGAGAAGTCTGGGAGCGAAATGGAAGCAGGAGGTGTGTCAAGAAGGGAATCAGGACGAGGGGGAGGCAGGTGGGGTACAGAGTGAGTCTGGAGCATGAAAAAGCGTTCATCGAAGTCAGCCCTCTCTGAGATGAGCACCTTCTTGGTCAAAGGATTGTAGAACTTCCATCCCTTGTATCCCTGAGGATATCCAATGAATACACACTTCTCCATGTGCGATCCAAGGCTGCCAAGTGGTCGCTTATCTCTCTGGATCAGCACATAAGCAGTACAGCCCCATACACGAAGCCTAGACAGATCTGGCTTGCTCCCAATGAATGCCTCATGAGGTGTGTTGCCTGGGACTGCTGAAGTGACCAGTTTGTTGCTAGTGTGAATGAAAGCGGCCAGAGCTTCGCCCCAGAAGGCTGTGGGCATCCCAGACTCATGCAGCATCGAAATGACACCTTCCTCTATCGTCCTGTTGGCCCTCTCAGCCACTCCATTCTGCTGAGGCCGATTCCTGGCAGTGTGCTGCCTCTGGATGCCATGCTCAATGCAGAACGCTTCAAACTCGCCAGACATGTACTCCCCACCTTTATCGTCCCTCAGAGTGCCCAGATTCGCTCCAGTGACATTCTCAGCCCAAGACTTGAACTGCTTGAAGGCAGCAAATGTCTCAGACTTTCGCTTCAAGAGGTAAACAGCCTTGAAGCGAGAGAAGTCGTCGATGAATGTGACCCAATAGCGGTACCCTTGATGCGTAGACACCTTGACAGGGCCATGGACGTCGCTATGGACCAATTGAAGCGGTTTTGAAGCTCTGGAGGTTGAAGTTGGAAAGGGATCTGCATGCATCTTGCCAGCTTTGCAGGCTTCACATACTGGATCAGGATCTGCTTGTGAATCAAGCTTGAAACCGGTCACCAGGTTGCCTGAGAGCAGCTTCTTGATGCCTGCCAAGTGATGGTGGCAGAGGCGACGATGCCAGAGGTCCCAGTCCAATGGGAGGGTGGTAGCAGATGATAATGAGGCGAATTCCTCCACTGGAATGGTGTCCCCCACCAGATATGCAGCATTTGAAGGTCCAGTCTTCGCTTGAAAGGCAATCCTGTTGTCCCTGATGAAGTGTAGGGTGTCCTTCTCAATGGAGACGATGAAATGGCGATGGAGAGTGAGATATAACACAGATAATAGATTCCTGCAGAGTGCAGGGACATATAGGACATTAGTGAGCTCTAGAGGTGCCATTTCTTCGCCATTCACCACAGGATTGAACCGGACCGACCCCACCCCTTCAGAATAGACCACAGACCCATCAGCCAGCCTAATCTCGACTCGATGTGGCTTCAAATTGCGGATCCAATGACAATTGAATGTCATATGAGCTGAGGCACCAGTGTCTGCATTCCAGGAAGTGTGAGAGTCGTTCTGGAGAGCAGAATATAGGGCACTTGCTGATGCAGCTGAAGCGGACTGTGGAGCTTCTGGAGGTGATTGAGACGAGATGGTGGCAGGTGAAGCTGTGGAGGACGAAGGGGGTTGATCTGGCGCATGAGGCGGTCCTTGAGGAAGCATTTGGCCTCAATGTGGCCCAAGCGAGAGCAGAAGTCGCATTTGGGGCGACTGGAGGAGCTGGATTGAGTGGAGGGAGTGGAGGGAGTGGAATGTGGAGTTGGGGGGGCCTTAGGGCGTGATTTAGATGCTGTAGATGATGCTGAGAACGCTGATGAGGTCCCAGATGGGTTGGAATGGGTCTGATCCATGTTCCTGAGCGATTGGATCACAGATTGCTTGTCAAACTTGTCCAGGACCGAAATTGTGCACACAACTTCATCAAATGATTGTGGGAGCACCCTAATGATTGCCATGACAGCCAGCTCCAGCTCGTCATAGAGGTTGTCCAGGATGAAGGAGGAGGGTGAGAGCGACTTTATGACCCTAATCTGCTCATCCACCTTGTTAATGAGTGATTCCAGGGACTCTGAGTCATCTTTCTGGGTGGATAGGAGTGTGTGGTAGGCATTGAAGCGAGGGGCAGTTCGCTGTTGGACAAAGGAAGCCTTGAGGGTGTCCCAGATAGCAATTGGGTCGTCTTCACAGTCCCTAATATGCACCCTAAGTTGATGAGACATAGCAGTCTTGAGTGCTCCAGCAGCCCTTTCAGCCTTAACCTCCCATCTCTCCAGCTTATCCTCGTCTGGAGGCGTAGCAGGAGTGAGGACATTGCCCTTAGAGTCCAGGACTTCGGGTTTTCCAGCTGGTTTCTTCTCTGAGCCAGAAACCAATTGCCAAAGGCCATTGAGCTGTAGCCAGGACTTGATATCATCGGCCCAGAGGCGATAGTTTTCGGTTGTGAGAGGAGAAATGGACGAGATAGAGGTATCTCTGGATGTGGACATGTTGAGGGCGATGTGGGCGATGGAATGGAAAGAAATGAAGTGATTTGGATGAATGGAAGGGTGGGAAATGAATGGAGTTGATTGGAGTGATTGGAATGAGTGTAGAGAGCTGAGAGGGAAGAGAGCAGCAGGAATGACAGCAAGGATCAGTTGAGTCACAGGGCAGGGCCCATAACCTGTTAGAATGCGACCTATAGAGGGCCCTTGAGTCACAGAGGACACAAGGGGACTGCAGAGGAGGATATAAGACTAAAGCCATATTTTCTGTCCTCTGCAGGATATATCAGGTAATGCCTGTGTAAATTGATCAAGGAACTACAGTAACAGAGACAATGTATCAATAGTCAGTCTTAGCCTGTGGACCAGATAAACACCACCTATGTTATAATAAAATCATGTAAATTCAACTATGTGCTGCCTATTGACATTCCCTCACTGTTAAAAGAGAATGGATTATCCAATACTATAACTACCTATGCAAATTTGAGATAATTGTCCTGGTTGACATAAAATACACTGCATTGTTTGAGCACAGAGAAGCTATTCCAGTCAGGAGTAGTTGATCCAGATCAGGGGATGAGGTGAATGCTGCTAATTATACTGCCTACAGGAATGACTGTGGCATGGTGGCAGCATCTATCTGTTAACCTAGACACATTATACATAAGGTGGTTGATATCCAATGTTGGAGACAATGGTGAAAACCATTCAACATAAGCAAGATGAGTTGGAGCATCATTGTGGAAAACATCATGGACAACTTTGCTTGGTATTTGGAAGACAACATGAACTTGTGCTATCCAGTTACCTGAGGAATTTGGTTATATCATGTAGACTAAAATACAATCTAAACTGACCATTGTTTTTCTGCATGACACCTTGATGTCTACCACAGACAAGCACAGTGTCAAACTGTTGGGGTACTGTGTGTCCATGTGTGTCCTTTTGCTCTGCCCAAATAACAGTGCTGTCAACAATTTCTGAGTTTTCTGAGTTATCACTAGAAGTGTATTTGATTTGGTGAAGTACAGGCACAGAACAAAATGGTAAAAGTGTATTAGCTGCCTGGGCACACAACACCACCACTGAGGGACCAGGGTAATTAACGAGGGCAATGAAGTCCACTAATGAATCCTGGAAATTAATGGCACCATAACTTGCTGCTAGTTCATCAAATGTGACAGCCTTGACAGTTGGATGTTGGGTCATCTTGAGATACTGCATGCCAATGTGTATGGGCCTGGTAGAAGTGATGAGTGTTTGTTATGTCTCCACTTGATGTTAGTCTGGCTTGGACTTGAGAAGGCAATGATGACTTAGCAAAGAATAATGGAAAACATGGACCATGTGTCAACATGACACAATACTCAATGAGAGCCTTATGATGATGGCAACTATTGGAGTGAGACTAAGACAAAGAGGCTTTGCCCTTGGTTGGTAAAGACTAGTACACTCTGGCTCAAGGCTAGGCAAAAGAGGACTCAGAAGTGGTGGATTGAAGAAGACCAAGATGGGGAGTCCTGGTCTTTTACTGTGACTACTTATACATGTAGGAGGAAGCTTTAAAGCTCCTCCTGAATCATATGTATCCAATAGTGTTACTACTATGGCTGATTGGTAGTTGCCACTATTCTGCAAAGTGTTACATCCTGTATAAGGAAGGTGCCAAGGAAGTCACATGACTGGATTCCAAAACGAGACTGTCACTCCAATTAGTGTTCAAACTCAGATACAAACCTTCACTTATGTTTTAACTTAGTGTATGTTTAAAGAACAGCAATTTTATTATTATTATTAATAATCTACTTTACATTGATTTTCTCTAAGTCAATAGGAATGCGGGATGATGCCTGCCATTCGCGCGCAGCCCTGCCTGGGCCTTGCTTCACCCCACTCACCATCACCCTTTCGCACCCCCACTCTGATGCCCCCACCCTTCCGTTTGCGCGTGGCTCTCCCACCTGGGTTGCGCCCCGCCTCGCCCGCACACCATCCCCCTCCGATCGCTGCTCGCGCTGCACCGCTGCTCGTTCCATGTGCATGCGTGCAGCTGTCCCTCTTGAGCCCCAGGAATGCATGGGCGGGACGCGTGAAGCCAGGGGTGTCACCTGCACGCATGGAACTGGGGGTGGGCACACCAACCCTCCTGCACCCCCATGAGGGTGATAGGCAGGGTGTGGTGTAGCGTGTGAGCTGGAGGGGGACTGGGGGTGGACACGCAGTCCTTCCCCTTGCGTGCGTGGGTGGTGTGTGGTGCAGTGCGGTGTGCGTGGGGCTGTGCTGGTGTCGCCTGTGCAGAGGGCACTGGTGGGCACACCGTCCCTCCCCTTGCATGCGCAGGCAGGGAGGGGTGGCGTGCGTGGGGCTAGCCCATCGTGGCCCATGCACAGGGATTGGGTGGGCACGCCGTCCCTCTTGCACGTGCAGGCAGAGAGGGGTGGTGCATGTGGGGGCCAGCCTGTCGTGGCCTGCACACAGGGATGGGGTGGGCACACTGTCCCTCCTTTTGTGTTCGTGGGCAGGGAGGGGTGGGGCGCGTGCAGCTAAGCCGTTGTGGCCTGCGCACTGGGACTGGGGTGGGTGCACGATGAGGGGGATGCAGGGAGGGCGCGGGGAGACCTGGACAGTGGGGGTTGTAAGTGAGGGGTTCGTGGATATGGTGGGGGTGGGCTTACCTACGGTACATCCTGTCTGTGTGAAAAGGATGGAGTGGGGATGTGTGGAGTGGGGATGTAGGAGGGAGGAGGGGGGGAGAGAGAGAGGAAGGACGGCAAAATGAGTGGTGGCGCCGTTGTCAGTGGAACCAAACGTGGCGTCTGTTGTTGATTGGATTCCAAAATTAGGCACGCTTAATTAACATTTGTATTATTTGCTAAGCAGTAGTAATATGTAATGTCTAAAAAAAGCGCAACTTTATTGAGTTGCTGGTCTTGTGGCCAGGGAGTGTGCAGAGGTGTTCGCAGCTGCAGAGACTGCATCTGACTTGGCACGCTTTCCAGACTGCTCCCCCCCACTGTAGGGGTCAGTATACACAAGTGGCTTTCTCTTCCCACTTGGTGCGATATGCTGAGCTGTCAAACTCAGCAGGGCAGTGGCGGTGGGGGCACTTGCCATCACCTAATAGGCGAGATCTGTGTGCCCATATTTTGGGACGTTTCCAACCAGAGGTTGGCATTTGGGACTAGTCTGTCCCTTTCCGGCAACCGATCAGATCGCGTTCCTGAACCTAAACTTGGAGCAGGATGAAGTGGCAACCCCCCACTCCCATCCCAGAGAGGGAGACAGATGGGGCTGGCTGAGAGGGACTTTTAGAAGGAGACTGGGGGGGCTTTGTCTCCTGCATCTCTGGCTTGGGGGTGTGCTGGTACTGGCTCTGCACAGCAGCAAGGTGTTTGCAGAGCCGGATCCTTGGGAAGTCCAGGCAATCGCAAATTGCAGCCCAGATGTCAACAACATACATTCGGCCCAGAGATGTTTGCAACACCACATGGAATTTGCCATTGCCAAGTGATGTAATAGAATTTTCAGAAATCGTCTGAGTGCGTGCTAAGATCATGTTGCTGTGTCGCTTAGCAAGATTGCCACCTTCAAAGCCAATTTCCAGGCAACAATGTCAGTGATGAAAGTACTCTGGGATCATTCGTTGGGTAAGTGTATAGATCAAGTGGTCGATCTGCCGATTGTGCTTTCCATCCAACCAGTAAGACTTCAACAAATGATGAAATCTGGATATGAATTAGATTTTGCTTATTTAGGAGATAAGATAGACTAGTTACCCCTCTAAAAGCATGTTTGTCTCACTCTCCTCAAAGATAATCCATGATCTTCGAGTGACTGGAGACCACATATGGAGTATAGGCATCCACTTTGTGTTAAAATATTCCACAAAGGACTGAGGGAAATCAGGATCGCTGGAGATCTTGTCCAATATCTCAAAAAAATCACCCAGATCAGAAGTCTTGACTAATTTCTTTATCAGGTCCCATAATTTTGGAAATGCATCAGTCTGGAAATGTGATTGGATTGCACGGAGCACATGCCACTGGCACAGAATGATCCGAGTTTGTGGGAACACTCACTGTGGGCATTGTCCAATGTTAAGTAGATTTGTATGTTAAATTTATGAGAAGGATGTTCCAAAAATGTGTAAAATGTCACCTTGTAATACATTGTGAACTCATTTATGATGCACTCTATGATAAAGAAAGAGTTGTGCCACCAGATACATTGGGATTATATTTACAATATGATTGCCTATAAAATTTCAATGTGATTCGCAAATTCATTGTCAATGAATTTGTGTCATTTATCCCGATGATATAGCAGTACATATTCCTGATATAATCCCTATATATCCTCAGATTTCATCAAGAAGATATTCGGCGCGACATCCGATGTGGGAACGTCGTAAGTCAACGACACAAGACATTAAGACTCAAGACATCAAAATCTCAAAACAACTCATAATATTCGGCGACATCAGAATGTCTCGACTCAATGTCTCAAGACATGAATTTTCCGAATCATCACTCACAACCGACCCGCGTAGACAAGTAATACAAGATTGCAAAATTTAGGCTCACAAAGTGAACAATCCAACTACTGTACAGTGTACCTACAGAGTAGTATCGGTAAAGAGATGGATGTAACACTTACACACCACAGGCTGTCCACCCCCCCTGCCACCTTACCACATGCCCAACACCTCCAAGCGGTGCCAGTATAGGTTTGACCCCCCTCTTGTGACGGCGAGTACTCGCGGTTGCTCACTATGGGCCAGTAGGACTGGCCACAATGGTATCGACCCAGCAATGTGTGCGCCGGTGCCAAAGGCATCCGAACGCGGCTCACCCCACTACGACTCCGCGACGGCGGTAGGAGGAGGGCGGCCTAAGGTCGTCAGAGGGAGAGGGTGGAGGAAGAGGCATGGAACAGCGTTCCAGGGGCCTCCAGCCCGGAGACCAGGACTGTCTGTAGAAGTAACTAGAGAAGTCAGGATGTAGTAATAGGGCACGGAAAGGAGGCGACGGTACTCACCTCGATGACGACGACAGAGAGAGAGTATATCGAGCGTCGCTCCACGGCCAGGACTCGACAGACGACAGGCTCGCCACTCCCGTCCTGCCCCGCCTTCCTCTTCTCCAACCGACACCTGGTGCCAAGTCAGGATTGACCATCAACAGACGGCAAGTACTAACGGTCGCCCACTAGAGGCAGCAGGACCGGCCACAATGATATCGACCCAGCAATGCACGCGCCAGTGCCAAAGGCATCCGAACGCAGCTCACCTCCCTACGACTCTGTGATAACAGTAGGAGGGGGGCGGCCTAAGGTCGTCAGAGGGCGACGGCGGAGGAATAGGTATGGAACAGCGCTATAGGGACCTCCAGCCCGGAAACGAGAACCACCAGGTAACTAGACAGAGGTTAAAATGCAGTAACAGGGCATGAAAAGGTAGCACCCGCACTCACATCAACGATGATGACAAAGCGAGTATATAGAGCGTCACTCCACAGCTAAGACCCGACGAAGGACAGGCCTGCCACTCCCACCCTACCCCGCCTTCCTCTTCTCCAACCGACACCTGGTGCCAAGTCAGGATTGACCGTCAACAGATGGCGAGTACTAACGGTCGCCCACTAGAGGCAGCAGGACCGGCCACAATGATATCGACTCAGCAACGCGCGTGCCGGTGCCAAAGGCATCCGAACGCGGCTCACCCCACTACGACTCCGCGACAGCGGTAGGAGGAGGGCAGCCTAAGGTCGTCAGAGGGCGACGGCGGAGGGAAAGTCCTGGAGTAGCAATCCAAGGACATTCAACCTAGAGAGTTGCGAATTTGACTGGGTTTGATCTGGAAGAAAGGGTGACCCATAGACATCGAGAAAAGAGAGAGAGAAAACTCACTTGGAAAGGTATACAGAGCGTTGCCACCGAAAACGAAGCGAGGCAGGCCAACGAAAACGAAAGTCTACAATGTGGGTCAAACCGAATCATAAGTGCCACCAGGCAGGGGGGAAGCACAAGTACTCCTACCGAGACAACCAGGCGGCACGCCAAGGTCGCTCATGAAGGGTGTCGTGGGGAAAGAATGAGAAAAGACGGGAAGAGATTGGAGAGCTTGAAATTGCAGACACCAGGCAAGAGGGAAGGAGGGGCAACGAATGCTCCCACAGAGGTGACCAGGCGGTATGCCAAGATCGCTCGTGAAGGGTGTCGTGGGGAAAGAATGAAAAAAGACGGGAAGAGATTGGAGAGCTTGAAATTGAGGACACCAGGCAAGAGGGAAGGGGCAACGAACGCTCCCACCGAGGTGACCAGGCGGCACGCCGAGGTCGCTCGTGAAGGGCGCTGTGAGGTGAGGGCACCAAAAAGTCGAGCAGCACGAAGTGGGATCCGGACGAAGAGGAAAATGGAGATGGCAGCGGTAGCAGAGAGTGAGCATGGAGTCGTAGAACTCCGAACTGACACAAAACAACAAAACAAGGAACATCTACCGGCCGCCCGGGCCGCCTCGAATTCTGGGCGACAAACTGGCGACAAGGTGCGACGTCTTTTCTTTCTGATGATCCAATCGCTCTCACTCTGCCTTCCTTCCCTCACTCAATATTTACTTCCAGGTTATTCCTGCACGTATACCATCTCAAACAGCCTCGACGCGTTGTCTGGCTGTCTTGGGTGGATTTACTGTTGCCCCTTTCCCTCTCTCTGTCATTGCCTCCAGCCAACGCGTGTCTTGTCGCGAACAACTTCGATGCTTTGAAAACGCTAACTGCATACCTCGCTCTGGCTGAGACCTCTCAGAACCCTGCCTCGCTTAAGACTTGGTTAGTTCTCATGGATCAACAGACGGGCTGTGTGTTGAGCTGAATATTACTAAATAGTGCTGTCGGAGTCAGTCGGACATCGTACAGTCATGCATGACGAGGTCAGCCGATAAAATAGAGCTCTATAATAGCAACCCAGAGGCAGGTGACTTAATGATGCGATATCGTGATAGGTGCGAACTCAAAGTTGTATTGCGATGGAACTGAAGGTGATGATGGTGATTCGCGTTTCGCAACTTTCCCGATTACTCCCTCTCTGCTCCCTTTACTATACTCGCTCTGACCCTTAACGCCTTGCTATATTTTCCACTGTATCTACATGACTCATCTCATGTCCTGTGTTTTGTTCCTCCCGTCTGCCTACTTTCGCCTACTCCTTCACGACTTAGCTACATGTTTTTTTCTGAATTTAAACCTTATCCCTCGTGCTGAATAAATCAGGTCGCGACTTTCCTGTTCTATTTGGTGTGAATCTTGACTTGAAGGCCCAGTCGCGAGCAGTCCCAGTCCAAGTCTCAAAAGAAATAACGATCCCCGTCACTTTATCGCAGCCGTTCTCGCTTGTTCGCTCTCACAAATCAGTAGCAAGCTCGTCTAGTTTTCTTTATCCTTTTCTCTTCCTAACAGAAATCAACAACTTAGGGGTCAACCGAGCGAAATGATCAGATGTGTCGTAGATTCACAGACGCTGCGTTTACATACACAAAGACGGGTCACCCTGTCAACATAAGCACTGCCTACAGTCATCACCCTGGCACCGATTTCTCTCGAATCTCTTTCTCCTTCCTCGTTTTTGTGGTGACGGTCGATGCACGGGTTATCCAACTTGGTTCTCCGTTGGCGCGGATAGCAAGAACTTGATCATGATTGAGTGGGGACTCCACCCCCGATGAAACGCGCTCCCATTGATTGACTATGCTGAGCATCCAATATAGAAATATATTTCTAGAAGTGTCAAGGTGAACATAAAGATGTCCAGTTTTGGCCTGGGGGATAGTAGGCGGCATTAGGATGCTCGAATTAGACTTGCCAAAGTACCAGATGGTGTAACCGCTTCCAGAATTAGAAGAGAAGGATCGTTGGCGCATCTGATAAGAGGCTCCGATGTTCGTGTCCGTGGGCTCGGGCCCAGGCGCACCAGGTGGTGTTAGTGATGTCGATGGAGACGTGCTAGAACAAAAAAAAAAACAAGGCCATGAGAACCATATGGGGAACTGAGGGCACGAACATACCCTTGCAACTGCACTTTCGCTAGCTTTGCGATACCGAGAAGAGCAGGAATTATACTTTGTTTATCGTGAGGGGAGATAGCCAGAGAGTCAAGTTGAGCATTAAAAACTGAATCAAAGTCCTCTCCGCTGAAACCACCCGCTATCAGACAGGACATGGCACGGGCAACAAGGGGCATGGACGGAGAAGATGTGTGTGGTTGGAGGAAAGCAGCGATTGACTGGGTAATCATGTCCATGGTACCACTGCTAGAGGATATATCCACGAGATGTGTCAGATAAATTGGAATTGTAGAGAGAGAAAAGTGAAAGCGACCTGGTTGCCGGAGCCATCATAGAATTTGAAGGAGCAGCTTGGTCAATAGACCGACTAACGATGAGACGGTTTAGCAGATCTGAGAACAAAAGGTCGCGACTCACTCCATTACTTTCGCTACATTCGATAGCCGACCGTCGGGTTCCATATGATAATGCCTCATTGGAAACCTCTGTCGGAGAATTGTCTAATTCGTGTGGGACACAATGAGTACAAGGGTCAAGCCGTATGAGAGAAGAGAACCTTCGTGGCGTTCGGGGCTATGTTACTACTATCAAGCTGAACCGAGAAGCATTCGTCGTCATCGCTACCTGAGGGATCCATGCGAGCTTGCGAATTCTAGTACCTTGGAATAAACTTTGGGAAGGGGAGGATAGCACTGCAACAGTCCATCTGAACATCCAATTTATCTGTCAAGATGATCAGGCGATGGCAAATAGCGCGTCAGGAGTTGCCAATTTCCGCAGCACGCGATCAAGTGTCTCATTGTCCACATTTCTCGTAAAGTCAGATCATATGGGAACAGTATGGGAACCAAACGAGTCAACGGGCTGTCCTAGACGCTGTCTGAAAGAAATGAAGCCCACCAGAACTGTCAACAGAACCTCTATATCCGGCGAACAATGGCGATGTCATCCTTCCTGAGATCACCTTCAACAGCTTGTCAAAAGCTAAGTGTTCTGTTCCCCAGAGATGGCCAGTCACCGTGCAAGGTCCGGTCTGAAGTATCAGAGAAGGAATTTCAGTCACTTGTACGAACGAAAAGTGTAACACTTACAGGGACACCACCCAGTGTGCGGCAGTGGACAATCATTGTCAGTCTAATCAGCAAATGAAGGGAGGCCAGGTTAACGCTCCCCACACATCGAAGCATGTGCTTGAAATGCTGTGCCTGCCACTGGCAATTCTAACACGGTTTAAGTTCGTCAGAGCCGTGCAACGTCGCGAAGAGACTAGCACATAGGATTCAAGATTGCATTGTTACGTATTCAGGCCCGCGCCCACTTTCGCACCCACGCTACCCACGCACATATCATAACGGCATATCGCCATTGGTGCTCGCTTCTGCGCTAGAGATCATAGCTCATTGTAATATAATTTTGGGTTCGCGCCCGTCGTGACATCGCATTGTCATTCTTCTCCTAAGGTTAGAGGTCAGAGTCCATTGTAACATTATTTTGGGCTAGTCTCACGTTGCGTGACTAGTAGATCGCGACGCTCGTGATCACGATAAGCACCTCAAACGACGTTGACTGCCTGAGTCACACGTCACGGCTGAATGACATCCCCATTGTTCGAATAGTAGTATTTAGCTCATCACGATGAGAACTAACCTACAAATCGAAAGCGTATGATGTGATTGTTGCTCGTTGCCAGAGTCGTGACGAGAATCTGAGTACATCAGCTCAGATATAATATAAGCAAGACGCACACATGTGAACGCTCACTTTTCATCCGCAACATTGCGGACAAGAGCATTGAATGGACCTGGTCATTTTTTGAAGAAGGAAAGGGTTGCGGATTGAAGCACAAGAATACCATTGTGTACAATTGATTTTCGAATCAACTGCAGATCCAATTACGCACTGCCCCTGTGCGACTCGATTCCTTCTAACCCATTCGTCAAGAATATTGTTGTTAAAGGAATACACGCAACACTTATACGCCACGGACTGCCCACTTGTAGCAGTAGACTCGCGAGAGGCGGTGGCTTACCACTCACGCCCTGCCCCACCTTCCTCTTCTCTGACCCGACACCTGGTGCCAAGTCAGGATTGACTGTCAACAGACAGCGAGTACTAATGGTTGCCCACGAGAGGCAGCAGGACCGGCCACAATGATATCAACCCAGCAACGCGCGCACCGGTGCCAAAGGCATCCGAACGCGGCTCACCCCACTACGACTCCGCGATGGTGGTAGGAGGAGGGCGGCCTAAGGTCGTCAGAGGGTGACGGCGGAGGAAGAGGCATGGAGCAGCGTTCCAGGGGCCTCCAGCCCGGAGACCAGGACTGTCTGTAGAAGTAACTAGAGAAGTCAGGATGTAGTAATAGGGCACGGAAAGGAGGCGACGGTACTCACCTCGACGACGACGACAGAGAGAGAGTATATCGAGCGTCGCTCCACGGCCAGGACTCGACAGACGACAGGCTCGCCACTCCCGTCCTGCCCCGCCTTCCTCTTCTCCGACCGACACCTGGTGCCAAGTCAGGATTGACCGTCAACAGACGGCGAGTACTAACGGTCGCCCACTAGAGGCAGCAGGACCGGCCACAATGATATCGACTCAGCAACGCGCGCGCCGGTGCCAAAGGCATCTGAACGCGGCTCACCCCACTACGACTCCGCGACGGCGGTAGGAGGAGGGCAGCCTAAGGTCGTCAGAGGGTGACGGCGGAGGGAAAGTCCTGGAGTAGCAATCCAAGGACATTCAACCTAGAGAGTTGCGAATTTGACCGGGTTTGATCTGGAAGAAAGGGTGACCCATAGACATCGAGAAAAGAGAGAGAGAAAACTCACTTGGAAAGGTATACAGAGCGTTGCCACCGAAAACGAAGCGAGGCAGGCCAACGAAAATGAAAGTCTACGATGTGGGTCAAACCGAATCATAAGTGCCACCAGGCAGGGGGGAAGCATGAGTACTCCTACCGAGACAACCAGGTGGCACGCCAAGGTCGCTCGTGAAGGGTGTCATGAAGAAGGGATGAGAATAAAAAACGGGAAGAGCTTGGAGAACTTGGGAATTGAGGACACCAAGCAAGAGGAAGGAAAGGGGGGGGGGGGCAACGAATGCTCCCTCCGAGGCAACCTTGACAGCACGTTAAGGTTTCCCGTGAGGGGCGGGGTGTGGAAAGAGGGTGCATGACTCTGAGAGCCTGAAACTTGAGGATTGTCGTGGTAGAGGAGATCGGACCAGAGTCAGAGCTGGTGTGAAGAAAAGCGGCTAAGGACAGTGTGTCTGTGGACACTGGTTCTGACTCCACACTCTAGCCGAGCTGACGGCCATTTAAATTTGCGGGCAAAACTCATAAAGGCTTCACCCTCACCCTCGTCTCAGTCATAACGTCCAGTATGCCACGCCCAAAAGGACGCCTACTAGGTGTTACTGTGCGCCGTCCCGAGTTATGTCCACAGCTTCGCTTGATGAGCACTGCTCGTCGTCGATCACCCACTCCGGAGACAAAGAAGCGGAAGAATCCAGTTTGGGTGCCCGAGGATGGGGGCATCAGCAAAGAGATTAGCTGGCTTCAGGACGATATTGCAGCCAATCCATGTCCGGAGTCGACACGATCCCGACAAGAGCCTGCCATGAGTCGCTACCATGGGGCTCCATCCAAACCTCAACCCGAACCTAAAGAGAAGAGGCGCCACTCCCGCTGGAGCTGGAAGAAGGCTAAGAGAAAGGCGCTAACAGGGTCACAGGAGGATTCCGCCCGCCCCAAGGCCCTGATCGAGCCCAAGGATCCCACCCCTCCGAGGAAGAAGGCTAAGGTGCTGACAGAGTCACAGGAGGGGCCCGCCTCCCTGATCGAGCCCAAGGTTCCCACCTCCCCGATCGAGCCCGAGGTTCCCACCCTTCCGAGATCTGAAGTCACTCCCTCCCGGATGCAGCTTGAGGTCATAGACCTCACCGGGGAAGACTAAGCGAGGAAATTCGCGACCTATACGGTACGTTTTGTGCATTCGATATTGGCTCTCAACCAATCTCTGCTTCCCTTCGCCATCCTTCGCCCTCATGTTCTCGCCTTCCTCCCATACGCTAACTTCCTCTCTTCTTAATCCCAGTCTCGTCGTGTCTTCACTCTCGTCGCTCTCTGCCTCTCCTCATCATTCTCTTGGGTCGCTAGCGCCCTGACTCGACCCCGGACACCTGCTTGACGCCACCGGATGGCCTCGCCTCAGATTCCTGCCCGACTCATTCCGTTCGCTCTCACCCTGCTCGTCGTATCTATACTGTCCCTGTTTTTCCCCCTTACACTCTCCTTGTCTCTCACTATACCTATGACTTAGTCTTAGAACACGTTGTATACCGGCTCGTGTGTATATAAACCGTTCGTTCTGACTCGCAATCTAGTACACCGTTCTTCTCCCCTATGAGGGAGATGACAGTTCTCATCGTCACAATTAAGAGGTCGCACACTTAGTTGCACATTCAAAATCTGCAAAGAAGTTGAAGAGGACAATGGAAAAAGGCAGTTCTGTGGTGACGGTCTTCTTTGTGGTCGAATGTTTTACTATCGAACAGTACTAGATCGTCTTAAGTGTAGTATCGTGCTTGTATGTGCTTGTATCTATATGAGACTGTCCGAATCGCGCTCTACTAATTTTGCAAAACCCTCTCTGCTTGCCTGAACTAGAAATACTTCAGTCTTAATCACACCTGCGTTCGTCTTTAACTATTGTGCAGCTTCACTGGCCCGTGTGGTCATCTAAGTCTTTGTCTTGCGCGTGCATTGAGGATGTCTGCATAAGCTGGTGGTTGAAATATTTCTCCATGAGTAGTTATATTTGGAAATTTGGTGAAACGTACCCGATCCATAGGAAGAATATGTACCACTCTATGTCCACCAATTTTGAGAGGTGTTACGGCAACATGAGAGATAATATTTGATGGTTCGATGACGACATGTGGCGCGAAATCGCTCCTGCACAAAAAACCACCCGCAAAACCAAATCGTCTATACATTTGGTCTATATTGCCGAGCTCGGACTCTGAGGTGGGTTGAAGAGAAGCGTAGGGCCGCACAGAGATGTAAACGGATGGGCGGTGGAGTTGGTCTGGAGAAAAGGAACAGTGTGCAGCTAGAACATGGGGACGAAGGAAGATATGTGTTATCTGGCCAGGCTCTGGGTAGGGCAGTGGCTTCGACATCTCCGACCGGGGGTGGCCCTGGGGCGGAGACGAGGAGACGAGAAACGAGAACTATCAGGTAACTAGAGAGAAGTTAAAATGTAGTAACAGGGCACGAAAAGGTAGCAACCGCACTCACATCGACAACGACAAAGCCAGTATATGGAGCGTCGCTCCACAGCTAAGACCCGACGAAAGACAGGCCTGCCACTCCCGCCCTACCCCGCCTTCCTCTTCTCCGACCCGACACCTGGTGCCAAGTCAGGATTGACCGTCAACAGACGGCGAGTACTAACGGTTGCCCACGAGAGGCAGCAGGACCGGCCCCGGTGATATCGACCCAGCAACGCGCGCGCCAGTGCCAAAGGCATCCGAACGCGGCTCACCCCCCTGCGACTCTGCGATGACAGTAGGAGGGGGGCGGCCTAAGGTCGTCAGAGGGCGACGGCGGAGGAAGAGGCATGGAACAGCGTTCCAGGGGCCTCCAGCCCGGAGACCAGGACTGTCTGTAGAGGTAACTAGAGAAGTCAGGATGAGTAGTAGGGCATGGAAAGGAGGCGATGGTACTCACCTCGACGACGACGACGACGACGACGGAAAGAGAGTATATGGAGCGTCGCTCCACAGCCTAAGACCCGACGAAGGACAGGCCTGCCACTCCCGCCCTACCCCGCCTTCCTCTTCTCCGACCGACACCTGGTGCCAAGTCAGGATTGACCGTCAACAGACGGCGAGTACTAATGGTCGCCCACTAGAGGCAGCAGGACCGGCCATAATGATATTGACCCAGCAACGTGCGCGCCGGTGCCAAAGGCATCCAAACGCGGCTCACCCCTCTGCGACTCCACGACGGCGGTAGGAGGGGGGCGGCTAAGGTTGTCAGAGGGCAACGGCGGAGGAGGAGGCCCAAAGTATCAATCAAATCTGGAGAGTTACGGATCCGATGAGGTTTGATCTGAAGGGAAGGGTGACCACATAGACATCGAGAAAGAGAAAACTCACTTGGAAAGGTATACACAGCGTAGGCAGGCCAGCGAAGATGAAAGTCTACAACGTGGACTAGAACGAATCATAATTGCCAGCAGGGAGGGGTGCAGCACGAGTACTCCCACCGAGGCAACCAGGCGGCACGCCACACGTTGCTCGTGAGGGGTGTCGTGAGGAAAGAATGAGCAAGGACGAGAAGAGCTTGGAGAACTTGAAGATCAAGGACGCTATGCAATAGGGACAATGAACACTCCCACAGAGGCAACCCTGACGGCACGCCAAGGTTGCACGCGAAGGGTGTTGTGAGGAGAGGTCTAGAAGGAGAACGAGAGTGAAATTGCAGTCAAGTGAGCATGGGACCTATGCGGGCGGGCGGGCGCTGGTGGGGTGTCAGTACATGTCAGTGGTGGCACTTGGCACATAAAAAAACCCTAGACAGCAATTAACCGGCAGGTACCGGGCGGACACTCAGACTCAGTTCACATTGCAGTCCTTGTGCATGCCTCCGTGTGATGCACAACTTCGTACAGATATTTGCGGGGTTAGAGGACACGTCATTGTTAAACAGCTAAGGCCGTGCGCGAGTGTGGCACGTTCTGGATTGCGAAAGGTGTACCACCCTGGCTGTACAGTGACTAACGACCCATCGGGTCGGGCACGCTTCCTCCCATCGCCATTCCTCACAGGGTCAATTACCTACTCCTGGGGTGCATTTCTTTTGATTTGCTAAGGCCGCGGAAGAGTGCGACACTATACGTTCACACGTAAAGCTCGTGGCCCTCCCAAGGGCCCTCCCGAAAATCCTATTTACGTGCACATGATTCGAGTCTGTACTTTGCAGAACTTTGCTGCGAACTGTAGCTGGAGAGGTAGCTTATAGGGGTCCATCCAAAATGCTAGTAAAATAACAACATGTATTATGGGAATGCGTTTACGGCCAGCCAAGAGCTAAAATGCGCTTCACTGTCCCCACATGCAGGAATCTGTGAACGAAGCACGTTGGGGACTGGCACGTTATAAAATGAGCTCCACTGATTCGGCTTGTTTACTAACGCTTTCCAGATCTCGGGCGATGTTTTTACTGGTTGGAGAAAATCTTCACTAACTCCCGAGCACATGAAGTCGTAAGACGTGAACAGCGGCCTTCTGTCTTCAAGGTTCTCGGTGCCTTCTGTTGGTACTCCATACGTCATTTGAGTGAAACCAGGCTTCTCCGAGGGTATAAGGGAAAACAATATGCGGATGATTGGAATGGGGAACCGCCCGTCCACCTTATCGGAATCACCGAGCAGTCCACATTTGAAGGGGTCCATTTTTTTGAATATACTGGCCTCGTCGGATCGAGAGGCATTGGAATCGTTCTTGACCTGAACAATTATGAAACCGACATTCTTGACGTTGAGGTTGAGGCTGTCGTATAAGTACGGGTATACGGCGTCGAACCCGGGTTGACAGTTAGCGCCCAAAGCGGCCGCACCACGCGCCATGAAAAAGAGGAGAAATCGACGTGCTAGAAGTCTTTGTGCTTGAGGTTTGATGACATGATTAAAGTGCATGTTGGCCTTTTCAAACACCTCCTCAAATGGTCGTTGCGACTTTGTGTGACAGAGTGATGGGAAGTTGCCCGATATCGAAGGGTACGCGGATTCGGTCAACAGTCCCTTGAACAGCGCATTGACCGAGAAATGATGGCAGACCTTTTCTCTAGTCATTCGAGAAGTGATCTTAGACATGACGTGGTCACAGGCCCGAGTAAAGAAAGCAGGCCACCAACAACTCTCCGCGGTCACCTTGATTGATGCTGAAGCCCTTCAGAACCAACGAAAGAGCACGAGGCAAGTTGAATGTTGTCGATGACATAATGAGGGACGCCGCTTCCGAGAGGATGGGCTCAGATGATGTGATGCTGCGGAAAGATTCGATTCCGCTTCCGACTGCCATGCAGACACGCATGTGGTTTGCAATCTGCTCATGCATGGTTTGCATGGCGTCGAGAGGGCTTGATAAATCAAACAAGTATTGCGGTGTGTTGATATCGAGCACTAGGCGCTGCGACAACACGGCATAAATCTGAGCATGGGTGAGAGTTCCAGATGCTGAGTTGCCGCACAACAACTTCTGAGTCGCAAAGTGGATTAAGGACTGGCGGACATCCTCATTGCCATGGTCATAACGTGTTCCCCATCTAGAAAGTATGAGTGACCTTCGGAGGCACGAGAAAATGTGGCTCACAGTGGCCATCCCATGTGCGCAATGCACTCCAATGAGACGACGTCGTCAAGAGTGGTCCATCGATCCAAAATCTTCCGGCTTTGCATGAGTTGGTCGAATCCAAGAAGGATGTAAGGGCGGGGCGTTGCGAGTGAACCGTCATTGATGCGATTGGAAGCATCTTGACCACGCGGCTGACCAAATTGCGTGATCTTGCTGGTGGTAGAAAGAAAGAACGAAAACAGCGGGTCCGACGAAAGTGAGTGAAGTATGCGGTGAAGCACAACAAATCGAGATTCGTGTGTGCGCGTGTCGTCGAAGGAATCCGCGAGCGTGTGAGCTTCATCGAAAGTAATGAAGACGTCAACACAATCACTTTTGGGACCAGTACAACTCTTGTGATTTTTGAAATCATTCCTGAGATAGATGCAGTGCGTAGACGATTCTTTGGGGCCGGAATTGAGCACCTCTCGAAGTTCATTCAGTGCCTGTGCTATTTCAGCGCTGTTAAGCCCGTTGCTTGAACGCTTTAACGTCTTTTAAAACCAATACGTTAGAAGGAACGGAAGGAATGAAGTATCTGCGGCGTACTAGTCGAGCCTGTGCAATCACACCATCGTAAAAGTCGGACCTGTCCCCCCCAGGAGAGTGCATTGTTTGATCCTTCGACATGTACTCCCAAAATGTTCATATCCGGTCAGATTTGGCAGAACCCATGTGTTTAATGGCCTCCTTGGTCCTTCTGAACAACGCGAGAAGGAAGTGTTGTATGAGGGATAGGGCTGAATGCACCCCATCATGTCGCGTGAGAAAGGCGCGAACTTCCGAGTCAGCAGGGGGATAGCCTATAAGACGGTCGGCCATAGGAGCCATAGAACTAAAAGTGATAGGATGTACCTTGATCTGTTGAAGCACGCAGATTTATGGGGATCAAAAAATAGTTTTTTGAGAATTCGTCTAGCAGGCGCGACTTTCCCATCCCGGACGACTGAACGATGGAACAGTAGCGTCCATAGATTTGCGTTTCTGAGGACGGTTCTGGTTGAAATTGTTCAACGATATGGGCTCGTAGGCCATCAAGTGGAGATTGGTCGATGAAGTCCACAGTCCAGGAATTTTCGATAGCTAATGATAATGAGGTGAGGCGCTCATGTCTGAGTGCTGGGACTTACCCTCATGCTGAGATGCCTCAGTAGCGTTCCATGCCTGAGCCTCTGAACCGAGCTTAACTGGATGACATTATCAGACCGCTACAATGTATAAATGAATTGAACGACCTTACATTCGGTCTGAGGTAGCGGTGGACTGGTCCAGAATACGCCTGAAAAGCATTCGTGAATCGTGATTGAGGTCATCCAAGGATAAACACACATACTATGATCAATCAAAGTCCACACGCCAACGGAACCCTCCAGCACCTTTCTTAATAACTGAAAGAATTGTTCTCTTTGCTTCTGAACATTTTCCTTGAACACATCCTTCGCGACAAGTCTCCCGAGGTGTGTCTCGTCATCAAGCAAGGCGAGAGCTGAACGAACACCCGAATAAACACGGTTGAGGTCGAAGTCGAGCTCCTTATCACAAATTGTGCTCTTCTGCAGGTCTTCATGGAGATGGTCGAGCTTGTGAGAGGAAGGAGACGGTATTTCCTGCCTTGCGCACTTTGATTCGGGAGTGGGTGAGCTCGGGTCGGAAGGCCTGCTTCATCATAGACAATGATCACAGACAACACGTTGCAAAGCCTTTAATATGGAACTGCAGTGGAATTCCTGCCATTGTACTCCGTTCTCCCACCGTGCCAGAATCATACTCCGAACCCGATCTTGCGAATGCGTCGTCTCAACTCGGTGCAGGCTCGGGTATATCCGACCGAGTAGAGACACTATCGTGACTTGCAACTCAGGTCTTACGGCATGAGGATGTTATGACCTCCGTAACTACAATGGTACAAGACTGGTCACGCCATCACTAAAGTAGTAAGAAAGTGGAAATGTAGATAGAGCCCCGACGCCCTAGAAGCTGTAACAGCTGTGAATGTGAACAGAAAGAACATTGCGGACGCTGCAGGGTCGCTAAATATGGGGATATTCATATGGTTTTGATCCATGGTCGATGGGATATGTCCCTATTGTTCATCTTGTCAGCCAGTCAGTTGGGTTATCTTACAGTAACTTATTGTCTTCTCGCCACACAACCGTCACGACATGGCCAGTGCCAAGTGGGAATATGGTAGAACCGTAAACGTGATAGGAACAAAGTGGCGTACATGCATAAGGGAACAGATAAGCCCCAATAGCCTCATGAAACTGTACCTTACCTATATTAGGGTAAAGAAGGTCATCTCGACTTCCAAGAATGGAAGTGTAGGGATAAATCAAGGAATAAATCTTGGTAAATTACGAAACAAAAGGGACGCTGTCGCCGCAAGGGTCAGGTCCGAAGAGGTCGGGCATGGTAGCCGTCGGAACTGCTATTCAAACTCCAGTTATGCCCATATGCCATATTTGACAGCCATAGTCCCACATCGAACGCACAGACAGTCGTCACAGGAGGTTCCCGCCCCCTCTGACCGAGCCCGAAGTTCCCGCCCCTCCGAGGTCTGAAGTCACTCCCACCCGGACGCACATCTGAGGTCATAGACCTCACTGGGGAAGACCAAGGCCTGGACCGAGACCGAAAAGACCGAAAACGTGGGATTTCAGGCCTAGAGCCCGAGGGATTCTTACAACGCGAAACGTCGAGATAATTGCGGCGCCCTCCACGTGGCACGAAATATTGCATACACATCTTCTGGGTTCAGGAATGCGTTGTTCTCAAATTGGTAGGTGGGTGGGCTAGATGTCCAGAGCCCCGTTACGTATCGTGTACATAAGATCTGAGGCTGGCGTACAACGAAGAGAAGGACGCACACTCACAGACGCTTGCAGCGCATCCTACTATCTGTGATCCGCAAAACTGCAAGCATTTGATGGTCGTGGACTTCGGAAGAAAAGGCGTGGAAAGCATTGCAGATCGAAGTACTAAAATGCCATTGTGTACACTTGATCTTTGAATCAAATGTAGATACAAGCTGCCAAATTGAAAGCAGTCCTGAAAACAATCGTAGTGTGAGCTCAAGCTCAAGTAATAAACATGACTGTCTGTAGCTCGCGCATCGCAATTCCACACACCCCTGTGCGACCTCGCTCCCTTCTGATGGACTCGTGAAAAATGGGATCATTAGAGAAATACTTAGACACCACGGACTGTCTACTCCAGTCCTGCCCCGCTTTCCTCTTCATCTTCCCCGACTCGGCACCTGATGCCAAGTAAAGATTGGCCGCTTCCAGACAGTGAGCACCAACAGTTACCCACTGAGAGCAGCAGGACCAACCGCAATGATATCGACCCAGCAACACGCACGCCAGTGCCAAAGGCATCCGAATGCGGCTCACCCCCCTGCGACTCTGCGATGACAGTAGGAGGGGGGCGGCCTAAGGTCGTCAGAGGGCGATGGCGGAGGAAGAGGCATGGAACAGTGTTCCAGGGGCCTCCAGCCCGGAGACCAGGACTGTCTGTAGAGGTAACTAGAGAAGTCAGGATGTAGTAATAGGGCACGGAAAGGAGGCGACGGTACTCACCTCGATGACGACGACAGAGAGAGAGAGTATATGGAGCGTTGCTCCACGGCCAGGACTCGACAGACGACAGGCTCGCCACTCCCGTCCTGCCCCGCCTTCCTCTTCTCCGACCGACACCTGGTGCCAAGTCAGGATTGACTGTCAACAGACGGTGAGTACTAACGGTCGCCCACTAGAGGCAGCAGGACCGGCCACAATGATATCGACCCAGCAATGCACGCGCCAGTGCCAAAGGCATCCGAACGCAGCTCACCTCCCTACGACTCTGTGACTACAGTAGGAGGGGGGCGGCCTAAGGTCGTCAGAGGGCGACGGCGGAGGGAAGGGCCTGGGATAGCGATCCAAGGACCTCCAACCTAGAGAGTTGCAATTTCGACCAGGTCTGACCCGGAGAAAAGGGTAACCGCATAGACCAGATCGGAAGGAAGAAGAAAAAACACTCACTTGGAAAGGTATACAGACCACCGAGAATAAGTCTACGACGTGGGTCAGAACGATCATACGTGCCACCAGGCAGAGGGGGGAAATACGAGTACTCCCACTGAGGCAACCAGGCGGCACACCAAGGTCGCTCGTGAAGGGTGCCGTGGGGAAAGAATGAGAAAAGACGGGAAGAGATTGTGAAGGCTTGAAGATTGAAGACACCAGGAAAGAGGTACGGGGGAGGCAACGGACACTCCCACCAAGGCAACCAGGCGGCACGCCAAGGTCGCTCGTGAAGGATGCCGTGAGGAGGGGTGAAAAAAGATCCGAACAGCACGAAGTGAGGCACAGAAGAAGAGGGAGATGGAGATGGTAACCTAGTAGCGGAGTGTGTGAGCGTGGACAAGCAGTGGTGGAACTCCGAAAAAACAGCGGATTGGACTTACTGGAACCTACTGGCTGCTCGAGCCGCCTCGAAAACTGTCTCAAGCAATCGCGAAATGAGCGAGTGTTGTCATAACCAGCAACACGTCCAAGTTTTTGTATACGTTGGGTAGGTAGCGCCCCTCGGGTAACTGAAGCCTGATTCCGAGCTTCGACCATCGGAGGTACCGCAAATCGGACAGAAATGGTTGTCTTCAAAGTGAGCAGAGAATGAATGCCACTTATTGTGCTCCTGCGTCTTACAGTAATTTGCACTGCCGTCACGCATCACGTCAGCTCTGTCGGTTAGTTAGCCGGCATCACATGATCGATCGTACTTTGCAGTACATATAGTATCCACGCTCATCTGAAATCGCTTGTGGCGCTCGACGCTCGATTAGATAGTCCACGGTGCATGCTGCAGGCATAGACACCAAATACGGTTGTCACCGGAACTGTCACTGGAACATTCTATATCCCTGAGAACAACGGATGTCGTCTTATCACCTCCAACAAAGCTTTAGGTTCAATTAGGAACGGGCTACCAAAAAGGTAATAGTGGAAAGCAACCACACTACGTGACTACGATATCACAAAACGTTAGCATAAAACTTGGCATAAAATAAGAGCTAAGGATTGCGCCCGCCCTGAAACAATGATTGGCAATTGGTAGAGACCGAATGATACGAAGACGACCACTCAACGAGGGTTTGAGCTAGCTTTGAGCCTGCTAACAAGACGTTGACATGATGGTTGGCTGGGTCCATTGGCGAACTAAGAGACAGAAAGAATAATAAAAATGTGACGCCGTGCACAGCAGACAAACTGGTATCACGACGCACGCTCACTAACTTCAGATTTCGAACCAGTCACTCGACTCGAAGGCCAGCTATCAACTTGACATGGATGATTTCCGTGAGACAGTGTGATAGTTTCGAACAATTTTAAATGTACACCGTAACATAACGCCGTAGAACCGGAACCTCATTGCCTTGCAAGGACGCTTACTCCTCGGCCGGGCCCGTCACTATAGGCGAACGATGAGTTGGTCGAATGCATGAGACCGAATGCTGACGAGGAGCAGACCTCTCCATATAAGACGGAAATGGGGATCCGGCCTCCGCATGAGTGATACAAACCCCCATGTATCTGAATGGAGACAGAGATGAGCATTCTGGGGGAATATATGAAACAAAAACTCACTGAGCAATAGCGAAACGAAGCAACGATCTGGGTGGTGCTCGAGAGACATAAGGTTTCCTTTTCCCGATAAAGAGAACAGCTATTTCCCCTTTCCAGGGGATGAGAGGAAAGTCGCGCTTCAAGTTTGGGTTTGGGAAAGAATGATTCTTAAAGTTAAGATAACCGGTGACTAAGATCTTGTAACCGGCAATACGCATGAAGGTGTCGAATACCTGAGGCGGCGAGGCCCTCGGCAAGAAGAATGCGCCTTCGATGTCAACATAAGGAGGGCTGACTATGTCCTTACAAAGAGGTGAGATTCTGTGAAAAGTGTGGACAATACGTCGGTGAGGCCATATTCCCCAGAGATAGCCGGTCACCACACAAGATCTGGTCTGAAGTATCAGAGAACGGATATCAGTCATTTGCGCGAACGAAAGTGTAAACACTTACAGGGACTTTACATGGTGTGCGAAGGTGAATGACCATTCTTTGAGTCTAAGAAAATGAAGGCAAGTGCAGGACAGGAAGGTGAACGTTCCCGCACATCGAGAACATGTACCCATGCGCTTTAAATGCCACGAACTGGAGTCTAACACGATTCAAGGTTGACTCGAATTATATTGAAAAATATGAGCAGTGCGCAAAATTCAAAATTCAAATCAGAACATGGTGGTGGGAACCGATCAGAGCCCTGCGGCATCGCAAAATAACGAGAACATCGAATAAAGTAAAGAGGATTTGAGAGTTTATTGTTACGTACTCCTAGGATTCCCTTGGTCGAGCTGGAGGGCCCACGCACATATCACGGCGGCACATCGCCATTGTTGACCGCTTCTGCACTAGATACAATAGCTCACTTTTGGGGCTCTGCGTCTCACGGCATCGCCATTGTTGCCTGCTTCTATCATAGGTCAGAGTCGTTGTGATATTATTTTGGGCTGGCCTTACATTGCGTAACCAGTAAATTGCGACCTCGTGACCAAGGTAGTCATGAGGTGACATTGGCTGCCCCGAGCCCTGAGTCACGACTGTATGACTCAGATATCCGCATTGTCCGATGAGTGGAAGTTGCAAGGTCTCGATCATGATGGGAATCTCGGCACATCAGCTATGATAGACAAGGAAGCACACTCGCGAACGCTTACGGCGCATCCTACTATCTATGATTCGCAACACTGTGGGAAAGAGCGTTTGATGATCTTGGGACGTGTTTTAAAGAAAGGGTTAAGGATCGAAGTACAAACATGCCATAACGCACAGTAGATTTTCGAATCAAACGTAGACCTAAACTGCCAATATCGAGAACGGTCCTTAACTTGAAAACAATCGCTGTGAGCCTATAGTAATAGATATGGCCCTTTGGCAACTTGCGCATCGCAATTCCGCACTCCCTTGTACGACATCGCTTCCTTCTAATGCACTCGTGAGAACCAGATGGTAGAGAAATACACGAAATACCTACACGCCACGGACTGTCGACTCGTAGTAGTAGACCCGTGAGGGCGATAGCTCACCACTCCCATCCTGTCCTGCCTTCCTCTTCTCCGACCCGACACCTGGTGCCAAGTCAGGATTGACCGTCAACAGACGGCGAGTACTAACGGTTGCCCACTAGAGGCAGCAGGACCGGCCACAATGATATTGACCCAGCAACGCGCGCGCCGATGCCAAAGGCATCTGAACGCGGCTCACCCCTCTGCGACTCCGCGACGGCGGTAGGAGGAGGGCGGCCTAAGGTCGTCAGAGGGCGACGGCGGAGGAAGAGGTATGAGACAGCGCTATAGGGACCTCCAGGCCGAAGATGAGAACTATCAGGTAACTAAAGAAGTTAAAATGCAGTAACAGGGCACGAAAAGGCAGCAGCCGCACTCACATCGACGACAACGACAAAGCGAGTATATGGAGCGTCACTCCACAGCTAAGACCCGACGAAAGATAGGCCTGCCACTCCCGCCCTACCCCGCCTTCCTCTTCTCCGACCGACACCTGGTGCCAAGTCAGGATTGACCATCAACAGACGGCGAGTACTAACGGTTGCCCACTAGAGGCAGCAGGACCGGCCCCGGTGATATCGACCCAGCAACGCGCGCGCCGGTGCCAAAGGCATCCAAACGCAGCTCACCCCCCTGCGACTCTGCGATGACAGTAGGAGGGGGGCGGCCTAAGGTCGTCAGAGGGCGACGGCGGAGGAAGAGGCATGGAACAGCGTTCCAGGGGCCTCCAGCCCGGAGACCAGGACTGTCTGTAGAGGTAACTAGAGAAGTCAGGATGTAGTAATAGGGCACGGAAAGGAGGCGACGGTACTCACCTCGACGACGACGACAGAGAGAGAGAGTATATGGAGCGTCGCTCCACAGCCAGGACTCGACAGACGACAGGCTCGCCACTCCCGTCCTGCCCCGCCTTCCTCTTCTCCGACCGACACCTGGTGCCAAGTCAGGATTGACCGTCAACAGACGGCGAGTACTAACGGTCGCCCACTAGAGGCAGCAGGACCGGCCACAATGATATCGACCCAGCAACGCGCGCGCCGGTGCCAAAGGCACGCGAACGCGGCTCACCCCTCTGCGACTCCGCGACGGCGGTAGGAGGGGGGCGGCCTAAGGTCGTCAGAGGGCGACGGCGGAGGGAAGGGCCTGGGATAGCGATCCAAGGACCTCCAACCTAGAGAGTTGCGATTTCGACCAGGTCTGACCTGGAGAAAAGGGTGACCGCATAGACCAGATCGGAAGGAAGAAGAAAAAACACTCACTTGGAAAGGTATACAGACCACCGAGAATAAGTCTATGACGTGGGTCAGAACGATCATACGTGCCACCAGGCAGAGGGGGGAATACACGTACTCCCACCGAGGCAACCAGGCGGCACGCCAAGGTCGCTCGTGAAGGGTGCCGTGGGGAAAGAATGAGAAAAGACGGGAAGAGATTGGAGGGCTTGAAATTGAGGACACCAGGCAAGAGGGAAGGAGGGGCAACGAACGCTCCCACCGAGGTGACCAGGCGGCACGCCAAGGTCGCTCGTGAAGGGTGCTGTGGGGAAAGAATGAGAAAAGACGGGAAGAGATTGGAGGGCTTGAAGATTGAAGACACCAGGGAAGAGGTATGGAAGGGCCAACGGACGCTCCCACCGAGGCAACCAGGCGGCACGCCAAGGTCGCTCAGTGAAGGGTGTCATAAGGACAGGGTGACAAAAGATCCGAACAGCGCGAAGAAGCTCAGAAAGAGAGTGAGAGTGATATAGCAGCAGAGTGTGACGGAACCTGTGGAGGGGCGAGTGTGGCAGTGGAGGGGCGAGTGTGGCAGTTGGATAGGAGCTTGATGCATTTGACACACATTTGACCACGAAACCGAGAGACAGAAGCGGAACAATTGAACATCAATGCATCAACCGCCGGGCCGTACTTTGGCCTCATTCAGGCCCCATTTCTTGCCCCTTTGGACGCTTTCAATTTCTCACTCATTTCTAGCTCAATCATAAATATATGATGTTCTGCATGCCTTCAAACAATGAAGGAGTAATTAAGTGATTGATCGAGATACTGAGTCACGTTTTGTCACCTCTTCAGGGTCCTAGGTGAGATTGTTGTCTCCAATCGGATCGCCTCCGTTTATTGACTCCAAATTTTATAGTTACTGTGGTGATAGATGATAACATAATATCAAGGCGGATTCCAGTAGGAATTTCAGGATCGCTGGGATCTGGGCGTGTGGACACACGTTCTAGACCACCCCATCACCTTTGTGGATTTTTCATGACCACAGTTTTGCTCTGATCCTCATTATATTGTGTGATCTTAAATGTACACATGCTAGAGAACCTGCTGTATTTATTTTGGGAAGAAGAGGTGCCAGCAAATTACTGATCTACTGAGATCTTTCGGAATTTGCAGATATGGGTACATTTTGCAGAGGTGTGGGAACGATAGTAATTGATAACGTATCGTCGGGGCATTAACTCGCTTAGGATATGAAACAGAGTCTCACTTGCATACACTGCCAAACGTACCTGACCCCGTTTGAGGGTTCGGTAACCCAAGGTCCTGCACGACCCCAATTTAGGCTCATCTGGGTGCTAGTCGAGCGGAGGTTGCACCAGCACTGAACCCAAGACCCTGTACCAGCCCTGGGGGAGTCCTCAAAACGGTGCTGGATATGCCGTAGTTTCCTTTTTTGGCCCAGACAGACCAATTGTATCCACCCAGTTGTCCACGCACGCACATCAAGAAAACAACAATATGTTATTCATGGTTCTATTACTAGCATACACCAATAACATCCCTGAACACGCAGGCCTACTCGAAGTGTGGGTGCCGGAATGGACAATATAGTATGGGAGGCGCTGCCATCAGGCAGGAGAGGTGCGGGATATTGTGATGGTAAAAGTCCAGATTTGTTGTGGGCACAAGAGGGGCTGGTAATAGTAGTCGTGAGAGTGGGGGTAGTAGCAGTGTAGTGGGAAGGACACCATGGTACGAGAAATTGAGGTCGAAGTTAGTGAATAGCGGCAATGACAGTAAAGGATGGTAGCGGTGCAGTGGAAGGACGCAAAAAAAAATTGAAGTTGAAGTTGAAAGTCGCCGTGAAAGCTTGCCAAAGCACTTAGGTAATCAAACTTAGTCAGCTCTCACAACAAGCCTGGTGTCACCAGCCCTTGAGCAGACTGCCTGATCGTCACAAGCCCGGTCCCTCAGACGGGGTTCATTCAAGGCAACCGATCTCAACATTCAGTTGACCTGGCAATAATCCCCGAACAAGGTTGACTTTGCACCAGGACGGGCTCTTAGTGTTGCCCGTGCGAACCCGGCCATAGGGTCCGGGGTGAATTTGCCGTGTACTTGCAGTCAGTGACGGATACATTACAAAGTGCTGCCCCCGGCAGGACCTGAACAACTACATGTACAATGCGACTAGCTTCAACTCAAATCCTCTTCCAATACCCCAACTACGGTTCGACTGGCCTCAGACTATCTTCGCTTGCGAAGCTGGACCAGTCCTCGCTCGCAAAGTTGGACCGATCTTTGGTCCAATTAGTCGACATCGCAATCTGATCCCATTTTGTCGCAGCCAAGAGGATTGCTAGGCTGAATGTAATAATAATAAGAACGGTCGAAACCTGCTTCTGTCGGAAGAACATATTAGTTGCTCCGCGTTGTGCAGGAGATCATTTTCTCACATGTGTGGTGAGATATGCCCAGCCTGGCTTCCCCTCCGCTCGTGACTTAGATTCTATAGGCTTTTTTGGCCCACTCTGCTGGACCCAATACCGAATCACCATTTCGGCACCCTTCTCAGCAACGCCTGTCACAATTTGGCGAGTATCTCCCATATTGGAATATGCCTGAGTGACATGCAGGATAAGTGTTATAGGCATTCTTGTACAATACATACCAACGCTTGCACAATATCTTCTGCTGTTAGAAGAGCTCCTAATCTTAGCCTCTATTCAAGAAATGAATTACTCACAGTCATGTCGAAGCTTCTCCACCAGCACCCAATCCTTCACAGCGGTGATACGAGCACATCCATAGGACGTGCTGGACAACACCGCGCTATTTCCATGAATGAAGGCGATGGGAAGGATGACATTTTCAGGGGTTGTGTGGGTTGTGGTGTGCTGAAATGAAGCGTCCATAAAGTGATTAGAATTGAGAGAATACCAATCAATGCTGTCATAAAGATTGGTCACTGCGAGGATCTTCTCATTGGGGGATACAGCAGAACAGCCTCTACATAACCGATTAGTAAGTATGGCACTTAAGACAGGTGATCATACATTTTGCATGAACGAGGGCGGATGCGCCACTTGATTTCGAGGGTCTTCAGATTCCATGCGCTATCAATGATTAGTAAGAATGACATTGACTAGCCAGCAGGCGGACAAAGCGCACATCACACCATGATCCATGTATGTTACCAGAAGGACGTCACCGCCACCTAAGAAGTGGAGGGAACACGCAATGGGTTCTGGGAGCTCTCCTTCCAACTCTGGGAACTTGGGGGGGTCTGGAAGAAGTCGGGTTCGTTCCCAAGTAGCTGTAAATTGTTTGGGTTAGCGTAGTTTCCTGGAAGCCAAAAGACAGCACCAATTGTCAGCTTGCTTGACCAACTGAACGACCTTTCCCGAGCCGATAGCCAGCCAGATGCCATTCTCCGCAACGCAATGAACAGGACCAGGCATACAGTTGATGGTATGATAATATGTACTACCCTGTAAACGGGACTGCTCGACTAGATCAAGTCCAGTTGTAAGTAACACACACATTGGTTGAGGCGTCAAGACATATTGTATGTATGTCACCACTTGTATCACCAGCCACCAGTGTGTTGCCAAAGCGAGAACGCCAAAGCAATGTTGTTACAGGCGCTTTCACTTGAAATCGGTGGACTTCCTGGCCTGCTACTATTCGCCTGGAAAATGATAATAAGGCCATCGTCGGCTGCACTCGCGAAAAGTGACCCAGTCACAGGAGAACACTAGCGCATTGATGGAATCGTAATGTTTTCTAATAGTCTTCTTCAACAAGTACTGACCCATGTTGTGAGATCGGGATAGCAATGGGAATAGGATGGAAAGCAAGGTCAATGAAGATGGTTCTTAGAAGCTACCTGTCTCCCTCGTTTTAAACTCATCTATGTACAATACGACAGAGGCATGGACAATAGGCATGAGTTGTTTCCGTTTTGAGCGTACAATAGATATTTATTTGCGACTAGGCAGGCGGCACGGGTATTTCCGAGTCTGGTGTCACCAGGAATTGATGACCTACACCAGCCCTATCTCGTATTCACAGACTCGCGATACACGATGAACAGAGCCGTGAATGCGGGGCAGTCGTGTGAACCTGAGGTGTTATGCCTAACACCACTGAGCAAGTTGCCATCCTTCCGTCACATGAACCCAGTGGCGATAGCAAAGTTGGCGTCACTGTCTTCTGTCCTCGAGCTGCCTTTGGTAATGGTCGCACATATGCAGTGAAGCGAGACGTCGATGGAAGAGGGAATGTCGGCAGCGTCGAGGCCATTGCCATTGGTGGCTTCTGTTCCTGTTACGCAGCGCTAGGCTCCGACACGTGCATGTCGCGCAGTATTCAACTTATGGCAACTTATGGCAGGTTATGCGAAAAATATACGAGGACTAACCAAGTCGCAAACGAGTGAGACGATTACTGTTGCAAGGGTCTTGACGGGAATCTGGCTCACTCGGTAGCAAAAATTACGTCAGTCGGGCGATGGCCGACGCGATGGCCAAGTGTTGCGCATAGTGTACATAAGATCCTCTGCTTGCAAACATTAGCTTCAATTTCAACGTAAAAGATAAGGGCGCACCCGTAAATGCTCAAGGCGTATCCTATCATCTAGGATTCGCAACACTACGGGCAAGAGCGTTTCATAGTCTTGGGCCATGTTTTGAAGGTTAAAGATCGATGTACAAACATGCCATGATGCACAGTAGATATTCGAAGCAAACGTAGATCTAAAGTGCCAATATCAGAAGCAGTCCTACAAACAACCATTACATGAGTAAAGTAATAGACACAGTTCATTGGTAAATTACGCATTGAAATTCTGCACCCTTTGTGCGACCTCGATTTCTTCTGATGCAGATCGTTAGAGCCAGTACACGTGATACTTACGCGCCACTGACTGTTCACTCATAGCACGAGGCTTACCGTCCCTGCCCTGCCCCACCTTCCTCTTCTCCGACCGACACCTGGTGCCAAGTCAGGATTGACCGTCAACAGACTGGCGAGTACTAACGGTTGCCCACTAGAGGCAGCAGGACCGGCCCCGGTGATATCGACCCTAGCAACGCGCGCGCCAGTGCCAAAGGCATCCGAACGCGGCTCACCCCCCTGCGACTCTGCGAATGACAGTAGGAGGGGGGCGGCCTAAGGTCGTCAGAGGGCGACGGCGGAGGAAGAGGCATGGAACAGCTGTTCCAGGGGCCTCCAGCCCGGAGACCAGGACTGTCTGTAGAGGTAACTAGAGAAGTCAGGATGTAGTAATAGGGCACGGAAAGGAGGCGACGGTACTCACCTCGACGACGACGACAGAGAGAGAGAGTATATGGAGCGTCGCTCCACGGCCAGGACTCGACAGACGACAGGCTCGCCACTCCATTCCTGCCCCACCTTCCTCTTCTCCGACCGACACCTGGTGCCAAGTCAGGATTGACCGTCAACAGATGGCGAGTACTAACGGTCGCCCACTAGAGGCAGCAGGACCAGCCACAATGATATCGACTCAGCAACGCGCGCGCCGGTGCCAAAGGCACACGAACGCGGCTCACCCCTCTGCGACTCCGCGACGGCGGTAGGAGGGGGGTGGCCTAAGGTCGTCAGAGGGCGACGGCGGAGGGAAGGGCCTGGGGTAGCAGTCCAAGGACATTCAACCTAGAGAGTTGCGATCTCGACAAGGTCTGACCTGGAGAAAAGGGTAACCACATGGACCAGATCGGAAGGAAGAAAAAAAACACTCACTTCGGAAAGGTATGCTCAGCATCGAAAATGAAAGTCTACGACGCAAGTCAGAATGACTCATACGTGCCACCAGACAAGGGGGGGGGGGTACGAGTACTCCCACCGAGGCAATCAGGCGGCACGCCAAGGTCGCTCGCGAAGGGTGCCGTGGGGAAAGAATGAGAAAAGACGGGAAGAGATTGGAGGGCTTGAAATTGAGGACACCAGGCAAGAGGGAAGGAGGGGGCAACGAACGCTCCCACCGAGGTGACCAGGCGGCACAGCCAAGGTCGCTCGTGAAGGGTGCTGTGGGGAAAGAATGAGAAAAGACGGGAAGAGATTGGAGGGCTTGAAGATTGAAGACACCAGGGAAGAGGTATGGAAGGGCCAACGGACGCTCCCACCTGAGGCAACCAGGCGGCACGCCAAGGTCGCTCGTGAAGGGTGTCGTGAGGAGAGTGCGACAAAAGACCCGAACAACACAAAGAGACCCAGAAGATAGTGAGAGATGATATTTGTGGAGGGTGGCAGTGGTGGTGGTGAGGACTTGATGCCTTTGACACAAAAAGCACAGAGATGGATAGGAGCCGCGTCGCGTCAAATTTTTGCTGTCCCATTTAATTTTCTGTCCGCTCCGGGTGACATTCACTCCCAGTTTCCCACTTCCTCCCTGCCTTATATAGCATAGGCTTTATCTTCTCTCTGGCTGGATATAACCGTTTCCCCCGCCAACGCATTGTCTCGCTCTCTGTGGTCTCACCGTTGGCCATTCCTTTTTTTTCGTGCAATATCATCAACTGATCGGATGAATAGAACCATGTCCTCTCCTCCATCCCATCCTGTTTATACCTGTTGGGCTCCTGCGGACGAGTGGCAACCTGGATTCGTAATGCTTGGTGCCAACATCCGCTCTATCCCCACCCCTCCTCCCCCGTCCAGGCCCTATTATCAGCGTTGATGGTTTCTGGGGAGCTCACGAGTGGACTGATTTATCCACAAATGTATCGTCGCGAATTCCCCTACCTTGCCTGGATCCCACTGCGCCCCCGAAGTCACTCTGTTCCATCCGATGTCCTTACTCGCCCCGTTGAGAAGGCGATGTGGCGAGCTCACCCCCTCAGAACTGATTGCCATCTCGTCAATCGAGAGTTGTTCGAGGAGGTGACCATCAAATGGAAGTCGATCAAGGTGGCCTTGGAGGATCCATTCCATGCCATCTTCTCCCAAGCTTCGTTTTCCTCTATCGAGCGGCCGATGAAGGCGTACACCAGGGCTTTCGAAACCCTCAACAGGCTCGAGAAGGACTTCAGAGCTTGGCGAGATTTCGTTGAGGTCTTTCGAAACCTCCAGCGATCTCTTCTTGAACTCTGCGCTTTTTTGGACTGGTGGAAGGATGTTTGTGAAGGCAATTCCTTTCGATCCCCTATTCGTGCGCCGACTCGCGGCGCCATCTTCAGAGACGAGCAACTGTACGCCGATCATGTGCGTTGGTCCGTCGCCTCGTATCTTCTCATCCCGAGGCCAACCTTTGCGCTTGATCCTGCAAGGGAAGTCGCATTGTCTCCTCGCAACTCGTGCAGTGTACAACCCATGTCTTTGGATCCCCTCGTTCACTCTCTTCTCCACTGGTATTATCCTCCGCTCGTGAATGACGTCGTGGCAGGATCTGGAAACTACTGCCCGGGGCTATCTCGACCGCTTGGATACCTTTCGACCAACCAAAGAGCTCAAGCGTAAGTTTGAGAAAACGGAGAACAAGAAGAAGGATCAAGGTAGGATATTCCTACTTTTCTTTGAATCATACTGACGTCTCGTGTGCAGCCGGCCGCAGGGCCAAAAAGGTGAAGACGGACACAGCCAATTATCTCTCACAATTGAATCACCCTGAGCTCAAACGCCTCGCTAGCGCTGGAGCCGCGCCTTCCTGGTTCCCAGCGGTACAAGATGTCTGGATGACTGCCGTCGGCCACGTCAGCCACCTCCACCTTGCTCCCTTGAGCTCACCCCGACGATTCTCCCTCCCCCCCATTCAGCTCTTCTGGAGTGGTAACGAAAAGAACCAGCATATATTCTATCACCATTTCCTCTTACTCCGCCACGCCCTCCAGGAACGGCGCATGAGCGACCTCCCGCCCCTCACTATGAGTGAATGGAAGACTATCTTGGGAGACACGTACTGGAAGACACAGTGGCCCAAACGAGACGATCCACCCACTGCAACCTTTGACGCCGATGTTTTCTGGAAACACGGTGGCCCTCTTTTTTTTGGCGATATACGGAGTGCCGAGGTCGCTGCGGGGCATCATGAACCTACAAGCCTGTTACCTTGCCGCTGTGGCGTCCAGATGTCCACGGCTGATGACCCGGATGTTCGTCAGGCAATTTTATATTACCTGAACTCATTTCACATCTACGAGGAGGTCAAGGCAATGGAACGCTTTCAGTTCAAGGCCACTTCAAGTTTCGAGAAGCGGTGGAGACTTCAAGAGAACTGGGTCTACCACATAGCGGAGATGTGGGATGCTGTAGGGGGCGATACCTGATTTCAAGTTCTTCCACAACAAGAAGGCGTGGAGACTTTGGCTTTTTTCCCTACGCGAAGTCGTTATGGAATGGGATGGCTTTGATAGCTGGGATTGGGACGGAATCTCAAATGTGAAGACTATAAACATCGACTCGCTTCTTGGCCCGGTCTTTCGCAAGTTGGCCGTCTGTCTCCTAAAATTTTATATCCATTCTTTCGTCTCCTGCTTAGGCTTCTACCCATCTCCTTTGCTCCATCCCCCCACTCTCGCTGTTCCCTCCTGTCTAGAGCACCGCCGGAAGTTTGGTCAAGGATTCGTGATATTTACTTGTACAATATAAAAATAATATTTACATAACATTATATCTGGACTCCGGAGATGGTGCCGGCGTACACGGCAAATTCACCCCGGACCCTATGGCCGGGTTCGCACGGGCAACACTAAGAGCCCGTCTGGTGCAAAGTCAACCTTGTTCGGGGATTATTGCCAGGTCAACTGAATGTTGAGATCGGTTGCCTTGAATGAACCCCGTCTGAGGGACCGGGCTTGTGACGATCAGGCAGTCTGCTCAAGGGCTGGTGACACCAGGCTCGTTGTGAGAGCTGACTAAGTTTGATTACCTAAGTGCTTTGGCAAGCTTTCACGGCGACTTTCAACTTCAACTTCAATTTTTTTTTGCGTCCTTCCACTGCACCGCTACCATCCTTACTGTCATTGCCGCTATTCACTAACTTCGACCTCAATTTCTCGTACCATGGTGTCCTTCCCACTACACTGCTACTACCCCCACTCTCACGACTACTATTACCAGCCCCTCTTGTGCCCACAACAAATCTGGACTTTTACCATCACAATATCCCGCACCTCTCCTGCCTGATGGCAGCGCCTCCCATACTATATTGTCCATTCCGGCACCCACACTTCGAGTAGGCCTGCGTGTTCAGGGATGTTATTGGTGTATGCTAGTAATAGAACCATGAATAACATATTGTTGTTTTCTTGATGTGCGTGCGTGGACAACTGGGTGGATACAATTGGTCTGTCTGGGCCAAAAAAGGAAACTACGGCATATCCAGCACCGTTTTGAGGACTCCCCCAGGGCTGGTACAGGGTCTTGGGTTCAGTGCTGGTGCAACCTCCGCTCGACTAGCACCCAGATGAGCCTAAATTGGGGTCGTGCAGACCTTGGGTTACCGAACCCTCAAACGGGGTCAGGTACGTTTGGCAGTGTATGCAAGTGAGACTCTGTTTCATATCCTAAGCGAGTTAATGCCCCGACGATACGTTATCAATTACTATCGTTCCCACACCTCTGCAAAATGTACCCATATCTGCAAATTCCGAAAGATCTCAGTAGATCAGTAATTTGCTGGCACCTCTTCTTCCCAAAATAAATACAGCAGGTTCTCTAGCATGTGTACATTTAAGATCACACAATATAATGAGGATCAGAGCAAAACTGTGGTCATGAAAAATCCACAAAGGTGATGGGGTGGTCTAGAACGTGTGTCCACACGCCCAGATCCCAGCGATCCTGAAATTCCTACTGGAATCCGCCTTGATATTATGTTATCATCTATCACCACAGTAACTATAAAATTTGGAGTCAATAAACGGAGGCGATCCGATTGGAGACAACAATCTCACCTAGGACCCTGAAGAGGTGACAAAACGTGACTCAGTATCTCGATCAATCACTTAATTACTCCTTCATTGTTTGAAGGCATGCAGAACATCATATATTTATGATTGAGCTAGAAATGAGTGAGAAATTGAAAGCGTCCAAAGGGGCAAGAAATGGGGCCTGAATGAGGCCAAAGTACGGCCCGGCGGTTGATGCATTGATGTTCAATTGTTCCGCTTCTGTCTCTCGGTTTCGTGGTCAAATGTGTGTCAAATGCATCAAGCTCCTATCCAACTGCCACACTCGCCCCTCCACTGCCACACTCGCCCCTCCACTGCCACACTCGCCCCTCCACTGCCACACTCGCCCCTCCACTGCCACACTCGCCCCTCCACTGCCACACTCGCCCCTCCACTGCCACACTCGCCCCTCCACAGGTTCCGTCACACTCTGCTGCTATATCACTCTCACTCTCTTTCTGAGCTTCTTCGCGCTGTTCGGATCTTTTGTCACCCTGTCCTTACGACACCCTTCACGAGCGACCTTGGCGTGCCGCCTGGTTGCCTTGGTGGGAGCGTCCGTTGGCCCTTCCATACCTCTTCCCTGGTGTCTTCAATCTTCAAGCCCTCCAATCTCTTCCCGTCTTTTCTCATTCTTTCCCCACGGCACCCTTCACGAGCGACCTTGGCGTGCCGCCTGGTTGCCTTGGTGGGAGTACGCGTATTTCCCCCCTCTGCCTGGTGGCACGTATGATCGTTCTGACCCACGTCGTAGACTTATTCTCGGTGGTCTGTATACCTTTCCAAGTGAGTGTTTTTTCTTCTTCCTTCCGATCTGGTCTATGCGGTCACCCTTTTCTCCAGGTCAGACCTGGTCGAAATCGCAACTCTCTAGGTTGGAGGTCCTTGGATCGCTATCCCAGGCCCTTCCCTCCGCCGTCGCCCTCTGACGACCTTAGGCCGCCCCCCTCCTACCGCCGTTGCGGAGTCGCAGAGGGGTGAGCCGCGTTCGCGTGCCTTTGGCACCGGTGCGCGTGTTGCTGAGTCGATATCATTGTGGCCGGTCCTGCTGCCTCTAGTGGGCGACCGTTAGTACTCACCGTCTGTTGACGGTCAATCCTGACTTGGCACCAGGTGTCGGTCGGAGAAGAGGAAGGCGGGGCAGGACGGGAGTGGCGAGCCTGTCGTCTGTCGAGTCCTGGCCGTGGAGCGACGCTCCATATACTCTCTCTCTCTGTCGTCGTCGTCGAGGTGAGTACCGTCGCCTCCTTTCCGTGCCCTATTACTACATCCTGACTTCTCTAGTTACTTCTACAGACAGTCCTGGTCTCCAGGCTGGAGGCCCCTGGAACACTGTTCCATGCCTCTTCCTCCGCCGTCGCCCTCTGATGACCTTAGGCCGCCCCCCTCCTACTGTCATCGCAGAGTCGCAGGGGGGTGAGCCGCGTTTGGATGCCTTTGGCACCAGCGCGCGCGTTGCTGGGTTGATATCACCGGGGCCGGTCCTGCTGCCTCTCGTGGGCAACCGTTAGTACTCGCCGTCTGTTGACGGTCAATCCTGACTTGGCACCAGGTGTCGGTCGGAGAAGAGGAAGGCGGGGTAGGGCGGGAGTGGCAGGCCTATCTTTCGTCAGGGTCTTAGCTGTGGAGCGACGCTCCATATACTCGCTTTGTCGTTGTCGTCGATGTGAGTGCGGCTGCTGCCTTTTCGTGCCCTGTTACTGCATTTTAACTTCTTTAGTTACCTGATAGTTCTCAGTCTTCGGCCTGGAGGTCCCTATAGCTGCTGTCTCATACCTCTTCCTCCACCGTCGCCCTCTGACGACCTTAGGCCGCCCTCCTCCTACCGCCAGTCGCGGAGTCGCAGAGGGGTGAGCCGCGTTCAGATGCCTTTGGCATCGGTCGCGCACGTTGCTGGGTCGATATCATTGTGGCCGGTCCTGCTGCCTCTAGTGGGCAACCGTTAGTACTCGCCATCTGTTGACGGTCAATCCTGACTTGGCACCAGGTGTCGGGTCGGAGAAGAGGAAGGCGGGACAGGACGGGAGTGGTGAGCTATCGCCCTCAGCGGGTCTACTACTACGAGTCGACAGTCCGTGGCGTGTAGGTATTTCGTGTATTTCTCTACCATCTGGTTCTCACGAGTGCGTTAGAAGGAAGCGATGTCGTACAAGGGAGTGCGGAATTGCGATGCGCAAGTTGCCAAAGGGCCATATCTATTACTATAGGCTCACAGCGATTGTTTTCAAGTTAAGGACCGTTCTCGATATTGGCAGTTTAGGTCTACGTTTGATTCGAAAATCTACTGTGCGTTATGGCATGTTTGTACTTCGATCCTTAACCCTTTCTTTAAAACACGTCCCAAGATCATCAAACGCTCTTGCCCACAGTGTTGCGAATCATAGATAGTAGGATGCGCCGTAAGCGTTCGCGAGTGTGCTTCCTTGTCTATCATAGCTGATGTGCCGAGATTCCCGTCATGATCGAGACCTTGCAACTTCCACTCATCGGACAATGCGGATATCTGAGTCATACAGTCGTGACTCAGGGCTCGGGGCAGCCAATGTCACCTCATGACTACCTTGGTCACGAGGTCGCAATTTACTGGTTACGCAATGTAAGGCCAGCCCAAAATAATATCACAACGACTCTGACCTATGATAGAAGCAGGCAACAATGGCGATGCCGTGAGACGCAGAGCCCCAAAAGTGAGCTATTGTATCTAGTGCAGAAGCGGTCAACAATGGCGATGTGCCGCCGTGATATGTGCGTGGGCCCTCCAGCTCGACCAAGGGAATCCTAGGAGTACGTAACAATAAACTCTCAAATCCTCTTTACTTTATTCGATGTTCTCGTTATTTTGCGATGCCGCAGGGCTCTGATCGGTTCCCACCACCAGTGTTCTGATTTGAATTTTGAATTTTGCGCACTGCTCATATTTTTCAATATAATTCGAGTCAACCTTGAATCGTGTTAGACTCCAGTCGCTGGCATTTAAAGCGCATGGGTACATGTTCTCGATGTGCGGGAACGTTCACCTTCCTGTCCTGCACTTGCCTTCATTTTCTTAGACTCAAAGAATGGTCATTCACCGTCGCACACCGCGTAAAGTCCCTGTAAGTGTTTACACTTTCGTTCGCGCAAATGACTGATATCCGTTCTCTGATACTTCAGACCAGATCTTGTGTGGTGACCGGCTATCTCTGGGGAATATGGCCTCACCGACGTATTGTCCACACTTTTCACAGGAATCTCACCTCTTTGTAAGGACATAGTCAGCCCTCCTTATGTTGACATCGAAGGCGCATTCTTCTTGCTGAGGGCCTCGCCGCCTCAGGTATTCGACACCTTCATGCGTATTGCCGGTTACAAGATCTTAGTCACCGGTTATCTTAACTTTAAGAATCATTCTTTCCCAAACCCAAACTTGAAGCGCGACTTTCCTCTCATCCCCTGGAAAGGGGAAATAGCTGTTCTCTTTATCGGGAAAAGGAAACCTTATGTCTCTCGAGCACCACCCAGATCGTTGCTTCGTTTCGCTATTGCTCAGTGAGTTTTTGTTTCATATATTCCCCCAGAATGCTCATCTCTGTCTCCATTCAGATACATGGGGGTTTGTATCAGCTCATGCGGAGGCCGGATCCCCATTTCCGTCTTATATGGAGAGGTCTGCTCCTCGTCAGCATTCGGTCTCATGCATTCGACCAACTCATCGTTCGCCTATAGTGACGGGCCCGGCCGAGGAGTAAGCGTCCTTGCAAGGCAATGAGGTTCCGGTTCTACGGCGTTATGTTACGGTGTACATTTAAAATTGTTCGAAACTATCACACTGTCTCACGGAAATCATCCATGTCAAGTTGATAGCTGGCCTTCGAGTCGAGTGACTGGTTCGAAATCTGAAGTTAGTGAGCGTGCGTCGTGATACCAGTTTGTCTGCTGTGCACGGCGTCACATTTTTATTATTCTTTCTGTCTCTTAGTTCGCCAATGGACCCAGCCAACCATCATGTCAACGTCTTGTTAGCAGGCTCAAAGCTAGCTCAAACCCTCGTTGAGTGGTCGTCTTCGTATCATTCGGTCTCTACCAATTGCCAATCATTGTTTCAGGGCGGGCGCAATCCTTAGCTCTTATTTTATGCCAAGTTTTATGCTAACGTTTTGTGATATCGTAGTCACGTAGTGTGGTTGCTTTCCACTATTACCTTTTTGGTAGCCCGTTCCTAATTGAACCTAAAGCTTTGTTGGAGGTGATAAGACGACATCCGTTGTTCTCAGGATATAGAATGTTCCAGTGACAGTTCCGGTGACAACCGTATTTGGTGTCTATGCCTGCAGCATGCACCGTGGACTATCTAATCGAGCGTCGAGCGCCACAAGCGATTTCAGATGAGCGTGGATACTATATGTACTGCAAAGTACGATCGATCATGTGATGCCGGCTAACTAACCGACAGAGCTGACGTGATGCGTGACGGCAGTGCAAATTACTGTAAGACACAGGAGCACAATAAGTGGCGTTCATTCTCCGCTCACTTTGAAGACAACCATTTCTGTCCTGATTTGCGGTACCTCCGATGGTCGAAGCTCGGAATCAGGCTTCAGTTACCCGAGGGGCGCTACCTACCCAACGTATACGAAAAACTTGGACAGCGTTGCTGGTTATGACAACACTCGCTCATTTCGCGAATTGCTTGAGACAGTTTTCGAGGCGGCTCGAGCGGCCAGTAGGTTCCAGTAAGTCCAATCCGCTGTTTTTTCGGAGTTCCACCACCGCTTGTCCACTGTTCACACACTCCGCTACTAGGTTACCATCTCCATCTCCCTCTTCTTCTGTGCCTCACTTCGTGCTGTTCGGATCTTTTTTCACCCCTCCTCACTGGCGTCCTTCACGAGCGACCTTGGCGTGCCGCCTGGTTGCCTCAGTGGGAGCGTCTGTTGCCTCCCCCGTACCTCTTTCCTGGTGTCTTCAATCTTCAAGCCTTCACAATCTCTTCCCGTCTTTTCTCATTCTTTCCCCACGGCACCCTTCACGAGCGACCTTGGCGTGCTGCCTGGTTGCCTCGGTGGGAGTACTCGTATTTCCCCCCTCTGCCTGGTGGCACGTATGATCGTTCTGACCCACGTCGTAGACTTATTCTCGGTGGTCTGTATACCTTTCCAAGTGAGTGTTTTTTCTTCTTCCTTCCGATCTGGTCTATGCGGTTACCCTTTTCTCTGGGTCAGACCTGGTCGAAATCGCAACTCTCTAGGTTGGAGGTCCTTGGATCGCTATCCCAGGCCCTTCCCTCTGCCGTCGCCCTCTGACGACCTTAGGCCGCCCCCCTCCTACCGCCGTCGCGGAGTCGCAGAGGGGTGAGCCGCGTTCGCGTGCCTTTGGCACCGGCGCGTGCGTTGCTGGGTCGATATCATTGTGGCCAGTCCTGCTGCCTCTAGTGGGCGACCGTTAGTACTCGCCGTCTGTTGACAGGTCAATCCTGACTTGGCACCAGGTGTCGGTCGGAGAAGAGGAAGGCGGGGCAGGACGGGAGTGGCGAGCCTGTCGTCTGTTGAGTCCTGGCCGTGGAGCGACGCTCCATATACTCTCTCTCTCTGTCGTCGTCGTCGAGGTGAGTACCGTCGCCTCCTTTCCGTGCCCTATTACTACATCCTGACTTCTCTAGTTACCTCTACAGACAGTCCTGGTCTCCGGGCTGGAGGTCCCTATAGCGCTGTTCCATACCTATTCCTCCGCCGTCGCCCTCTGACGACCTTAGGCCGCCCCCCTCCTACTGTCATCGCAGAGTCGCAGGGGGGTGAGCCGCGTTCAGATGCCTTTGGCACTGGCACGCGCAGTTGCTGGGTCGATATCATTGCGGTCGGTCCTGCTGCTCTCAGTGGGTAACCTGTTGGTGCTCGCCGTCTGGAAGCGGCCAATCTTTACTTGGCATCAGGTGCCGAGTCAGGGAAGATGAAGAGGAAAGCGGGGCAGGACTGGAGTAGACAGTCCGTGGTGTGTAAGTATTTCTCTAATGATCCCATTTTTCACGAGTCCGTCAGAAGGGAGCGAGGTCGCACAGGGGTGTGCGGAATTGCGATGCGCGAGCTACAGACAGTCATGTTTATTACTTGAGCTTGAGCTCACACTACGATTGTTTTCAGGACTGCTTTCAATTTGGCGGCTTGTATCTACATTTGATTCGAAGATCAAGTGTACACAATGGCATTTTAGTACTTCGATCCGCAATGCTTTCCACGCCTTTTCTTCCGAAGTCCACTGACCATCAAATGCTTGCAGTTTTGCGGATCACAGATAGTAGGATGCGCTGCAAGCGTCTGTGAGTGTGCGTCCTTCTCTTCGTTGTACGCCAGCCTCGGATCTTATGCACACGACACGCAACATTTGGCCGTGGCGTTGATCATCGTCTAACTGAGATGGCCCATATTTTCCTGGCAATGGATAATGATAATCGCGCCTTGCCATGACCTCCATCCAGCTTGACTCATGGCGGCCGATGTCATTTGAGATGATTGTCATGATCACGAGCATCGTGATTTACGGGTCACGCAACGTAAGACTAGCCCCAAATCGGATTACAATGGATCCTGACCTCGACCTATCATAGAAGCAGGTAATAGTGCCAATGTCGTGATGGGCGCGAACCCGAGATTCTATCACGATATATTAATCCAGAAGCGGGCAACAATGGCGATGTGCTGTTGTAATATGTGCGTCGGCGCAAAAGCACAAGGGCTCTTAGCTGAATTAGGGACACGTAACAATGCAATCTTAACCCTCTTTATTCGACTTTCTCATCACCTCGCGATGTTGCGGGGCTCTGGTTATCTAGCCCACTATCGCTGACTTGGATGCCGAATATTACGCATTGCGTATGACAGTATAACCTGGTTTGACCTTTAGACTTGTCGGGCCCGGCATTTAAGGCGAATCTCTGAACTCTCTGCATTTTGTAGTTGTCAGTGTCACTTGTGCCTCCCCGTATTATTCCACGTTGCAAGCGGCTCAGTACTTGTCAGTCCAACATTCCTCTTCGGTCCAGTAGGTGGTGAGCGCGTGGTTCATTCCTTTCGCCTGTTCATGCATCGGTCCAGTGTCCGAATCTCCTAGCCACCACCGACGTCTCCACCGGCGTCGCTCCATCTCTGGTGCAAGTACACGTGACCAAAATGCATCGGAAGCTGATGACGAACAGGAAAACATCTCCGCTGACGGTGAGTCCGCAAAGTGTAGACTGCTATTGTCAAATCACAGTCATGCAGAGTCTTACAACGTCATAATATCTCCGACGTGTGCAAAGTGATGCAGTTCCCAGTCTAGTGATGGTAACATCCGTGCTTGCTGCTAAACTGAGTGTTTTTGCTGATGTACCCTTGGACTGCTTTTTCCACAGACTCAAGGCCAAGCCCAGAACATGAAAAAACACGTAAGTGCACCCCGTTCCTCATTGCGGGGCACGATTTTCACAGGCTCCAAGCCAGAACCAAGAAGCGGCCTTGCTTGGATGCTTCTGTGAGAAACAGCCTCAGTCAAAACCAGACAAACGTGCGGCACTTTGAAATACATCTTTCTGCCTTGTGCGATAGCTTTTCTGAAGGAACTGGTTTTCAATTAGCTGTTCGATGAGACCCTAACGACACCACGAGCGGCAGCGATTGGAAGGCGAACACCTTGTAGTTCCCGTGGAAGTCCAACCTGCCAATACGAATCGTCCTCTCAAGAAGAACGGGTAACAACTACCTTACAAATGGTATCGATAATATCCTTAACCGTCTTTTAATACAGACAATTGCTCGGATGGCAAACAAAGGAAAGCAGAAGGACTGTTCATGACCTGGAGCTCGGCTGAAGTAGAGCAACTCTTGCCTGTCCACGACCCTCGAAACCTCTACGCTTCTGACTCCCCAGTGATCGATGACCTTGACTCGGACGAGGAACTGTACAAATCAGCTGAAGAAGTCGCGGAAAATATTGATCCAGACGGTCAAAGTGATGGCGCAGCGAATGAAAGTAATTCAGGGCCTGAATGTGTGTTCCTTTTATTGGACCTACACTTGCCTTTGCTAATGGGCGTGAAGCAGCCTCGATCACTTCGACCACCCCAGCAGTTATCGACACGGCCCACTGCTCCCGTCTCACATCCCTCTCGGCCTTCTTTTTCACGGGTGTCACGTCTGCCTCTGGAGAGTTCCTCGGCACCTCCTCGAAATCCAGATAGAGCGGACCAATACCAGGGTACACTAGGCGACTCAGTATGTGGCCCACTTTGTGGAGTTGCACAACTCGTGACTCACTTCTCAGAACTCCAACGATGTCCAACAAGGAAGCCAAGCGCACATCATCGATCTACTCGAACGGATCATAAGGAATACGAACACTGGCCCAACTCATAGAGCCGGGAGTCGTAGTGGTTCGAAAGTGTGTGGGAGACGCGGGAAGAGCCCAGTGCTGCCACAAGTCTGAAGACAATGCATTGGCTGTCAGTCCTCACGTTCTGATCTCGATTTGTCCGATGCATTGATTTAACTGTGCGCATACTAGAAACTGGTTCGGACCGAACTCGCCTTGTTGTTAAGTGGAAAGCCACCTTATGGTCACACACCCCCACGTTCTCGTCTTTCCACATTCTCATCTGAGTGGGAGAACGGTGGCCATGGTGCGAAAGCCTGCCAAAGTACAGCTGCAGACTTCATGATTGACCTAGCGGGGGGTCCGAAGTCGCCATGGAATGTTTCTGCAGGCCGAGTTTTCACCGATTATTTTATTGAGAAGACTGGATGTGATGATATGCCAGAAATGCGGAAGGCAGTAGAGATGGCCTTTACTAACAGGGTTAAGAGCTTAAAATCACAATGGAAAAAGGGTGCACTCTCGCAGACAGCGAAGGCTGTAGAATGATCTAAACATAGCTGAAAGCAGCGCAAATACCAGGTAAGTGTTCAGTACTTCGACCCCAGGAATGCCACAACTTCTCATCTACGCCGCAGTTATTTCAACGTCGCCGTGAGACTGCGAAGCTCTTTAGTCCACTGGGAAGGCACATTGACATCTTGGATGCGCTGGGAGTGGATGGGATGTCATCGGATGAGTCGTCCTTTGATCCTCATGCAAGTCAACCAACATACACTATTGTAAAGCCAAGCTGGCGACATCCTGACCTGCACAACTGGCTCAAAGTTTTCGACCAATTGCATCACCGAAATCATGTTAACAGCTGGTCTCTCGACAAACGTGGCGCGTTCACTCACATACATGCTGGCTCTCAGAAGATTCGTCAGACAGTACACGCCCCACCACGTCTCCCAGTCAATGCATATGACCCCAAGTGGCTCGAAAGCAGGGAGACCCTTTACGTGAGACACATGTTGTGCCCAAAAGAAGATCCTTATCGTTTTGACCATCCTCCTGATGTCATCGCGTAAGTTTTCCCGCACAATTTGAATATCTTTGTCTAAGCTTGATCACACTTGTAGACTCCTGACTATTTAGATTAGCAGTCAAGATAGCCGACAGTCTGTGTTGTTACAGCAGCCCAGCTATGTGTGAACCTGGTCGTGTCGAAGATTAGATCAGCACACACCAAGTTCTGTTTTGCTATGCGTTCTCATTTTCTATCATCTCCCTGTTGTCCTACTCTACTTTACTTAAGTGGTGTACCGTGTACAGTAATTTTAGTAGTATTGAGCCAGAATTAAGCGAGGAATTCGGGGTGTCCGGATGAGAGGGTATTTTCTTTCTTTTTTTGAACCGGTTCTCAACTTCCTAACTTACAAAGCGAGATTTATGAAACGCATAGTAAACGTAAGCAGCTGAGCAGTCACGTGCGGTCCAAAATGTAAATAGTAAATTAGAAGGTACCTTCCAAGGAAGCCGGCAACGAGGTAATATACAGTATGTCCGTGACGTTGCGTAAATGGGTTTGACCGTCTCAACGACCCGTGGCATACGTGTCATCACTGACTAGAATAACCTTGTTGATCTCATATGTCTTCACGCCAACGTCATTGAGCGCTTTCTTACGAGGGTTAACAGCGTGTGGAATGAAGGGGACAGTAAAGGATGCAAATTGGGATGGCACGAGTTTCTCGTTGATGTGCTGAGGTCTGGGACCCAACGAAATGAAGATGCGAGCAAGGGCGGAATTTTACAGGCATGAAACGGATTTGCGTGGAATAGACGAAGGGCCTGGCTCTGGTTGGACCCGTGGTGATGCCGAATCTCTATCTCTGCAATATTGACTTTGTCCTCGTCTTGACTATCTATTCGCACTCGGCCTCAGTTGTCTCGTATCTATCTTCTTTCTGTTCCTTATTTTGTGTCTAGCGTGTATTCATCATTTGTAAACTGTGTACCATAGATTATTGTAAAACATAACCTGACAGCATGCGGCCTATGAAAAGGAAAGGTGAGGTGTCGTCGAAGTCCGATATCCGAGACCGTTCGGGCCATCAAAACACACGATGTGGTTAAAAGTGTCAGCGCTATTGTTGTATGTGACGTTGTGCGTGGTGAGGAGCGGTAAAGGTATGTCGGGCTTCAACAGTGGAGTGGAGAGGTCGTCCAGACTCAGGAGTGAAACATTGAAGCAAAGAGGCAGTAGTTTGGTACCGAGTACGCGATGTTGAAACGCCAAGTCAGAAGTATGGACCAGTACGATGAGAAAGAGAGGTGATGCTGCAGAGGATGGCACCGAGTATGCAAATAAAATAAAATTTAGTTAGAAGACGACAGACAAAGACAAAGACGTCGCTACCAGACAACGCGCTGCGACAAAGATAACAGAATGTACTCAAAAGTTGGAAGTGCGGAAGAAATGGACCGTGGCCAAACTATAATGATCAGTGGAAAGACAAGAGAAGTTTAAGAGAAATCATAATTGTGCGCACCTTGATGAGTTCCTGAAGGAACGACCATGGGACAGGAGGGTGTCAGGACACCCCCGACACGCCAACATGGGCAACTGGCCCACGGACCCCTGATTACTTTGCACGTGGCTGATGACCGTGACGTGACATGGAATAAACAACGGAAAACAGAACTATCACTAGCCGCTTTACAACCAGTTTTCAGACACCGCTCTGGTCTCATCTTCCTCCACGAAGTCAAAGTCGTACACCCTCTTCCTACACCAGTCCTACACCTCGCCCTTCACGAGCAGCTTTGACGCGCCGTTAAGGTTGCCTCGGTGGGAGCGTTTGTTGCCACCTCTTCCCTCATGCCTGGTGTCCTCGATCTGCATGTTCTCTAGGCGCTTCCCTCTTTCTCACTCTTTCTTCCACGACACCCTTCACGAGCAACATTGGCGTGTCGCCTGGTTGCCTTGGTTGGAGTGCTTGTGCCCCCCCTCCCGCCTGGTGGAACTTATGACCCGCGTCATAGGCCTCGCTTCCATTTTCGGTCGAAGGACTCTGTATCTTTCTTAGCGAGTATTCACTTTTTTGTTTTATTTTGTTTTATTTTGTTTTATCTTTCAATCTGGCATAGCGGTTCTTCTTTCCAGGTCGGAGGTCCTTTTGATTGTTACTCTGAGCCTCACTCTCCGCCGTCGCCCTCTGACGACCTTAGGCCGCCCCCCTCCTACCGCCGTCGCGGAGTCGTAGTGGGGTGAGCCGCGTTCGGATGCCTTTGGCACCGGCGCGCGCGTTGCTGGGTCGATATCATTGTGGTCGGTCCTGCTGCCTCTAGTGGGCGACCGTTAGTACTCGCCGTCTGTTGACGGTCAATCCTGACTTGGCACCAGGTGTCGGTCGGAGAAGAGGAAGGCGGGGCAGGACGGGAGTGGCGAGCCTGTCGTCTGTTCGAGTCCTGGCCATGGAGCGACGCTCCATATACTCTCTCTCTGTCGTCGTCGTCGAGGTGAGTACCGTCGCCTCCTTTCCGTGCCCTATTACTACATCCTGACTTCTCTAGTTACTTCTACAGACAGTCCTGGTCTCCGGGCTGGAGGCCCCTGGAACGCTGTTCCATGCTTCTTCCTCCGCCGTCGCCCTCTGACGACCTTAGGCTGCCCTCCTCCTACCGCCGTCGCGGAGTCGTAGTGGGGTGAGCCGCGTTCGGATGCCTTTGGCACTGGTGCGCGTGATTGCTGGGTCGATATCATTGTGGCCGGTCCTGCTGCCTCTAGTGGGCGACCGTTAGTACTCGCCGTCTGTTGACAGTCAATCCTGACTTGGCACCAGGTGTTGGTCGGAGAAGAGGAAGGCGGGGTAGGGTGGGAGTGGCAGGCCTGTCTTTCGTCGGGTCTTAGCTGTGGAGCGACGCTCTATATACTCGCTTTGTCATTGTCGTCGATGTGAGTGCGGGTGCTACCTTTTCATGCCCTGTTACTGCATTTTAACCTCTGTCTAGTTACCTGATGATTCTCGTCTCCGGACTGGAGGTCCCTATAGCGCTGTTCTATACCTATTCCTCCGCCGTCGCCCTCTGACGACCTTAGGCCGCCCCCCTCCTACTGTTATCGCAGAGTCGTAGGGAGGTGAGACGCGTTCGGATGCCTTTGGCACTGGCGCGCGTGTTGCTGGGTCGATATCATTGTGGCCGGTCCTGCTGCCTCTCGTGGGCGACCGTTAGTACTCGCCGTCTGTTGACAGGTCAATCCTGACTTGGCACCAGGTGTCGGTCGGAGAAGAGGAAGGCGGGGCAGGGCGGGAGTGGTAAACCACCGCCTCTCGCGAGTCTACTGCTACAAGTGGGCGGTCCGTGGCGTGTTAGTGTTACGTGTAATTCTCTACCAGTATATGAGAAGATAGCGGGGTCCCACAAGGGAGTGCGGAATTGCGATGTGCCTCAGTTACCAAAGTGTCACTCGATTACCACGAGTTCACAAACGATTTTTTTCAGGACCACTTTCGATGTTTGCGGTCTAGACATTAAATTCGGTTCAAATATAATACACACGATGGCAGTTTTGTTTTTCGATCCGGAGCCGCTTTTCTGAAAACAAAAGGCACATCTCAACGAATTACGGTAATGTCAGCCGATTCTTGTCACGACTGAGTGACACCTATCCCAACGCAGATTCACAAAACTAACTGCGCATCCTTCCATCTTTGATGTCACAGGAAGAGTGCCTCGATAGCGCCGGATGGCTATATTGGTTGTGATCATGAACGTCGTAACTAAATCACGGCCATGAAGCAAGCCCAAAATGGTATCACAATGGACCCTGACCTCTATCTAGCAGCAGCCAACAATGGTGAAGCGCTCTAGATCTTGTACCCAGCGTGTCTAGATGAATTGGCGAATTCATCGATATCCAAGGCATGTCAGCACATAGAACAATAGCCAGGATTTAGTCATTATTCTCAGTTCGTGATGCCCTCCTTCGTGAACTCAAAGTTTTCCCCTTCTCATCTCATTTTCGTACTTTCTGGGTTCGATCCCGATGTCTGTCACAGCGTCTATGGACATTTTCTCCGTTTTAGACGTCGAGCTTTCCGCACGTTATACATGGATGCCCAACATCGACTCTTTGGAGTTCGTCAATGACCCTGTCGAGGGTGGCCCTTACCAGAACCAAGATCCTCAGCAAATCAGGCGCCCCAATGTTGGTCTATACACACTAACAATGGCACACAAGAATCAAATCTATCTGGAATATGAAAATCGCCTTTGCGACATTCTGGATATGCTCGAATCACTGGACGCCACCGACGGGAAGGAGAGTATGGAGGACCGCGTCTTTCAAGAATTGATCAGGATAAATAAACTAAAGGAATTCGAATGGTCTGGTCGACAGTAGTAAGCGAGGAGTCAATGGTGCAATGGTCAACACAGGTGTGTTTGTGGCCCTGCTCGGAGTTGCCGTTTTGACAATGCCTCAGAAAGCTACTTTGTAACGAGACATCCCCAGAATCCGACGCTCCATGCTATCTACATGACGACTTTGGTCATGTATGTTCTATATCGTCTTCCCCGTCGCGGCGCAGCTGTGCTGCTTGCTGGCATGAGGAACATTTTGAAAAGTCAAGCGTCACTTTGTTCCTTGGCGAGTGAGGTGCCAATGGACCCACGAAAGCTCCTATCAACGTATGACCTTGATCCTGTCACCTGGAGCTATGTTTGTTGCCCTTCGTGCTATTTTCTCTATGAATACTCTCTCGCTAGGACCAGAAAGAGGAAAGCGCCTGTTTCTTCCAACGAACATCATGGCACCACCGAGAAGGCCGCCGGCAATATGGTAGAGGACGTGCAGCTTATTGTCTCCATTCCGACTCACTGTACACACCGTCGGGTTCGCGCAAGCCCCACCTGTGGCGAGCCCTTATTTGAGACCTGTTATTATCAATGCCAAGGCGCATACCGTTCCTCTGTGCAAGTATGAGGTGCAAGATTTGAAGCAGTGGGTTGGGCGACTGCTCTCCAGACCCAGCATCGAAGAACACGTGTTCAAAGCCTTTCGTAGATCTCGCAAAGAATACATGGAGGACATGTGGGATGCGGGACACTTGTGTAAGATTCTCCTGAAGAAAGGTGAACGGTTTCTCCCAGGACCGGCAAGTGAGACGCGCCTAGCGTTTTCATTCTCAATGGATAGCTTTAACCCATATCATATGAAAGAAGCCAAGCAAACCGTCTCGTCAACTGCCATATGGCTGATCCTGCTTAATCTTCCCTCTCATCTGCGATACCGTCCCGAAAACATGTTCCTCGCTGGTGTAATTCCTGGACCGAGAAAACCCTCACTTTCCAACATCAACCATAGTCTCAAACTTTTGGTCGACGTCTTACTTGAGTTCTTCGACCCTGGTGTTTTGTATTCTCAAACGGCGAGACACGAACAAGGTTGTCGAGTTCGGGCAATACTTGTTCCAGTTGTCTCGGATATGCTGGCTGCGTGACAGGCTGGTGGTTTTGCGAGTCCCACTGCGACCTACTTCTGCACGCGCTGCAACTTGAAGGTGCAAGACATCGAAAATATAGACAAGGATAGTTGGCCACCACGAGACGTCGTTGAACATGTCAAAGTTGCGAAGCAATGGCGCGATGCAGAGAGCCACGACGAACAGAATGCGATTTTCCGACTTTCCGGCATCAGGTGGTCCCCGCTCCTTCAATTGCCCTATTGGAACCCCATCCTGTTTACCGCCATCGAACCTATGCATGTCTTTGATGCTGGACTCTTCCAGACTCACTGCCGGCAGGTTTGGGGCATTGACATATCCAATCCGGGTGGTGATGGGACGGTGTCATCGACCGCTGGAACAATTTCGAGACCTCCAGATGCCGAATTGGAGAAGTGGTATGATATCATTCGTGCGGCTGGAGATCTGGAGCGTCTTCGGGACCGACTTCATGGGAGGGACTGCACCCGCGACACCCTCTGGCACATCTGCAATGATCACGACTTGCGTCGTGCAGGTAATAAGTCGCAATTAGCTATGGCCATCGTCGACTGGGTAAGTGTCTTCGTGCCCTTGAATGAACGAAATCGGTGACCAGTGTTGGACACAGCGCAAGGATACGCCTCCTGATATGATCAAGCTACCTACTGTCCATCCTGCCGACCAAAGACGTCACACCGTTTCCACGCCTTTTCCCGCTTCTGAAACAGATGTCGAATCTGCCCGTGAGGGGAGTGTTACTACTGATGACTCGGTATGTTGCCAGTATGACTGAACCATGTATTCAACCTGATCGTCTCTTAGGCTGCATCAAGTCGTCCGAGTTATGACAGAGTCCCCTCGGAGGACGAACAGAAAGCTGTAGACAAGTGCGTTCAACAACTTGTCGGTCGTGCTGCTCGTAATACCGTGTTGCGAGCCAAAAAAACTGTGCTTCAATTCGTCTGTCGGGATTACTGCCAAATGTCTTCTGAGGAGCTGAATAACCTTCACAACAAAGAAGAATTGTACGCTGCGGCTGTGGCTTGGGTGCGTGTGCGATGTGCTGCATTGAGTTTCTCTGTCTCATATCCAGTTAGGTCGAATCAAATGTCCTTCCTCAGGATAATCTCAGCGAGAAGAAAAAGGTCCCCCCCAGCAACGGTGCGGTACTTGGCAAGGACATGATGGAGGCCGTTTGGGCAGACATGACTCTCACTGAACTCCCGTCTTGGGTTACGAAAGCCCCTTCAAATTGGGGAACTGCGGCACGGGGCAAACTCAGCGCAAACAACTGGAGAGTCATCTGTACCGTCCACCTCCCTATCACGTTAATCAGACTTTGGGGAGGAGATGCCCTACCTAACAACCAGAAAGCCATGTTAGAGAACTTTATGGATTTGGTACGTGCGGTTCAGATCGCAAATCTGCGCTCCATCTCTCGAAAAGAGATTGAGCTGTACGAACACTACATTTTCCGTTACATGAGATCGTTCAAACCGTTATACAAGCTTGCAAAGGTGAAACCCATCCACCACGCTGCCTTGCACTATGGCGACGTCCTCCGGGGGTTTGGGCCGGCACACACACACGGCGCTGCATTCTATGAGCGGTACATCCACTCTATGCAGAGCAAGAACCACAACATGAAGCTGGGTTTGTCATTTGATTCCGGATCTATACTCATCTCAGCACTTAATACTTAATACAGGTGAACTCGAATTAACGTTCATGCGTAGCTCCATAAGGGAGGCAAATTTGAAGGCATTACTCGAAGACGATAGCGAGGTGCACTCACGTGTCGGTGACCTCGTGGAAGTATACAAGGGCATTCTTGCCGAGGATGCTCGCGGGACGCGCTTGGCCCATATGATCGACGTGGTGCACCTCACACAGAAGACAGTAGACATTGCTTATGACGGAAACAGTCTGTATGAATCAAGCCTTCCCGATGCCATCCTAGCGGCGTTCAAACAATTCTTACATTGCAAGGACCCAGGACTTAGGGAAGAGGACGCCGCGGAGGGTTCTTCCACTCCTGTTGTATCTCCCAAAGCTAAGGTCCTGGACAGGTTCTCCCTCCGCGGTGTTCAATACTCTACAGCAAGCCGTCGGGCATGTGACAGCTATGTGTTTTTCCGATCTCCCCCGGGCCACCCCCGGTCGGAGATGTCGAAGCCACTGCCCTACCCAGAGCCTGGCCAGATAACACATATCTTCCTTCGTCCCCATGTTCTAGCTGCACACTGTTCCTTTTCTCCAGACCAACTCCACCGCCCATCCGTTTACATCTCTGTGCGGCCCTACGCTTCTCTTCAACCCACCTCAGAGTCCGAGCTCGGCAATATAGACCAAATGTATAGACGATTTGGTTTTGCGGGTGGTTTTTTGTGCAGGAGCGATTTCGCGCCACATGTCGTCATCGAACCATCAAATATTATCTCTCATGTTGCCGTAACACCTCTCAAAATTGGTGGACATAGAGTGGTACATATTCTTCCTATGGATCGGGTACGTTTCACCAAATTTCCAAATATAACTACTCATGGAGAAATATTTCAACCACCAGCTTATGCAGACATCCTCAATGCACGCGCAAGACAAAGACTTAGATGACCACACGGGCCAGTGAAGCTGCACAATAGTTAAAGACGAACGCAGGTGTGATTAAGACTGAAGTATTTCTAGTTCAGGCAAGCAGAGAGGGTTTTGCAAAATTAGTAGAGCGCGATTCGGACAGTCTCATATAGATACAAGCACATACAAGCACGATACTACACTTAAGACGATCTAGTACTGTTCGATAGTAAAACATTCGACCACAAAGAAGACCGTCACCACAGAACTGCCTTTTTCCATTGTCCTCTTCAACTTCTTTGCAGATTTTGAATGTGCAACTAAGTGTGCGACCTCTTAATTGTGACGATGAGAACTGTCATCTCCCTCATAGGGGAGAAGAACGGTGTACTAGATTGCGAGTCAGAACGAACGGTTTATATACACACGAGCCGGTATACAACGTGTTCTAAGACTAAGTCATAGGTATAGTGAGAGACAAGGAGAGTGTAAGGGGGAAAAACAGGGACAGTATAGATACGACGAGCAGGGTGAGAGCGAACGGAATGAGTCGGGCAGGAATCTGAGGCGAGGCCATCCGGTGGCGTCAAGCAGGTGTCCGGGGTCGAGTCAGGGCGCTAGCGACCCAAGAGAATGATGAGGAGAGGCAGAGAGCGACGAGAGTGAAGACACGACGAGACTGGGATTAAGAAGAGAGGAAGTTAGCGTATGGGAGGAAGGCGAGAACATGAGGGCGAAGGATGGCGAAGGGAAGCAGAGATTGGTTGAGAGCCAATATCGAATGCACAAAACGTACCGTATAGGTCGCGAATTTCCTCGCTTAGTCTTCCCCGGTGAGGTCTATGACCTCAAGCTGCATCCGGGAGGGAGTGACTTCAGATCTCGGAAGGGTGGGAACCTCGGGCTCAATCGGGGAGGCGGGAACCTTGGGCTCGATCAGGGAGGCGGGCCCCTCCTGTGACTCTGTCAGCACCTTAGCCTTCTTCCTCGGAGGGGTGGGATCCTTGGGCTCGATCAGGGCCTTGGGGCGGGCGGAATCCTCCTGTGACCCTGTTAGCGCCTTTCTCTTAGCCTTCTTCCGGCTCCGGCGGGAGTGGCGCCTCTTCTCTTTAGGTTCGGGTTGAGGTTTGGATGGAGCCCCATGGTAGTGACTCATGGCAGGCTCTTGTCGGGATCGTGTCGACTCCGGACATGGATTGGCTGCAATATCATCCTGAAGCCAGCTAATCTCTTTGCTGATGCCCCCATCCTCGGGCACCCAAACTGGATTCTTCCGCTTCTTTGTCTCCGGAGTGGGTGATCGATGACAAGCAGTGCTCATCAAGCGAAGCTGTGGACATAACTCGGGACGGCGCACAGTAACACCTAGTAGGCGTCCTTTTGGGCGTGGCATACTGGACGTTATGACTGAGATGAGGGTGAGGGTGAAGCCTTTATGAGTTTTGCCCGCAAATTTAAATGGCCGTCAGCTCGGCTAGAGTGTGGAGTCAGAACCAGTGTCCACAGACACACTGTCCTTAGCCGCTTTTCTTCACACCAGCTCTGACTCTGGTCTGATCTCCTCTACCACGACAATCCTCAAGTTTCAAGCTCTCAGAGTCATGCACCCTCTTTCCACACCCCGCCCCTCACGGGAAACCTTAACGTGCTGTCAAGGTTGCCTCGGAGGGAGCATTCGTTGCCCCCCCCCCCTTTCCTTCCTCTTGCTTGGTGTCCTCAATTCCCAAGTTCTCCAAGCTCTTCCCGTTTTTTATTCTCATCCCTTCTTCATGACACCCTTCACGAGCGACCTTGGCGTGCCGCCTGGTTGTCTTGGTAGGAGTACTCATGCTTCCCCCCTGCCTGGTGGCACTTATGATTCGGTTTGACCCACGTCGTAGACTTTCATTTTCGTTGGCCTGCCTCGCTTCGTTTTCAGTGGCAACGCTCTGTATACCTTTCCAAGTGAGTTTTCTCTCTCTCTTTTCTCGATGTCTATGGGTCACCCTTTCTTCCAGATCAAACCCGGTCAAATTCGCAACTCTCTAGGTTGAATGTCCTTGGATTGCTACTCCAGGACTTTCCCTCCGCCGTCGCCCTCTGACGACCTTAGGCTGCCCTCGTCCTACCGCTGTCGTGGAGTCGTAGTGGGGTGAGCCGCGTTCGGATGCCTTTGGCACCAGCGCACGCGTTGCTGAGTCGATATCATTGTGGCCGGTCCTGCTGCCTCTAGTGGGCGACCATTAGTACTCACCGTCTGTTGACAGTCAATCCTGACTTGGCACCAGGTGTCGGTCGGAGAAGAGGAAGGCGGGGCAGGACGGGAGTGGCGAGCCTGTCGTCTGTCAAGTCCTGGCCGTGGAGCGACGCTCGATATACTCTCTCTCTGTCGTCGTCGTCGAGGTGAGTACCGTCGCCTCCTTTCCGTGCCCTATTACTACATCCTGACTTCTCTAGTTACTTCTACAGACAGTCCTGGTCTCCGGGCTGGAGGCCCCTGGAACGCTGTTCCATGCCTCTTCCTCCACCCTCTCCCTCTGACGACCTTAGGCCGCCCTCCTCCTACCGCCGTCACGGAGTCGTAGTGGGGTGAGCCGCGTTCGGATGCCTTTGGCACCGGCGCGCGCATTGCTGGGTCGATACCATTGTGGCCAGTCCTACTGGCCCATAGTGAGCAACCGCGAGTACTCGCCGTCACAAGAGGGGGGTCAAACCTATACTGGCACCGCTTGGAGGTGTTGGGCATGTGGTAAGGTGGCAGGGGGGGTGGACAGCCTGTGGCGTGTAAGTGTTACATCCATCTCTTTACCGATACTACTCTGTAGGTACACTGTACAGTAGTTGGATTGTTCACTTTGTGAGCCTAAATTTTGCAATCTTGTATTACTTGTCTACGCGGGTCGGTTGTGAGTGATGATTCGGAAAATTCATGTCTCGAGACATTGAGTCGAGACATTCTGATGTCGCCGAATATTATGAGTTGTTTTGAGATTTTGATGTCTTGAGTCTTAATGTCTTGTGTCGTTGACTTACGACGTTCCGACATCGGATGTCGCGCCGAATATCTTCTTGATGAAATCTGAGGATATATAGGGATTATATCAGGAATATGTACTGCTATATCATCGGGATAAATGACACAAATTCATTGACAATGAATTTGCGAATCACATTGAAATTTTATAGGCAATCATATTGTAAATATAATCCCAATGTATCTGGTGGCACAACTCTTTCTTTATCATAGAGTGCATCATAAATGAGTTCACAATGTATTACAAGGTGACATTTTACACATTTTTGGAACATCCTTCTCATAAATTTAACATAAAAATCTACTTAACATTGGACAATGCCCACAGTGACTGCTTCCAGTGCCGCGATCTGGGCCTGGTTGCAATCTGTCATAAAAAAAGATGGTTGGATCGCAGGATTCCAAGATCGGACTAAATTGAGGAAATAAGCAATTGTGTCAAACTGTATATTTGATGACAGCATCCAGGCTACCGGTACTCCTGATATGCAATGAGTGAAGTCGCCCAAATCATCATTTGCACTTACCATGCCCCCAATGGTCCCTGGCCATAATTGTGATTAGCATAACCCCAGAATAGCAGGTAGTGTTGTGTGTGGCATCAATGCCCAGAATGCCACTGCCAAGGCGCTGGAAAGCGTCCGATTGAAACTCAGTTTGGATCACCAATATGAATAGATCTTGTGCTAGTCTTGATCCATGAGGGGGTGGATCTTGCCTGTCTTTGCAGAAGGACTTTGCCCCCTGCTCCTTCATATCGGTATGGAGCCAAATTTTGATGGATATTTCATCTTTGGTGTGTTTCTGGGTTGTGTCCTGTTCCAGCTTTGTGGCAATATGATTGATGTCATTCATTCCCAAATACATATCACAATCGGTGTCAGATGTGGAAGCATGAATAGACCGGAGCTAGTGCATGTTAGCTAATGCATGCAAAAATGCGGCCATTACATACAATGGCTCGGCGCTCCACCCCCTGCTCCAAGAATTCCCTCACTCTCCCTTTTGTGCTTTTGCTGAGTCAAGTGTAGATAAGATTTTTGAGCCCTATAGCATGGTCATGAGTCCTGATGTAGTGCCCCAAAATTACATGTGTCCCGGGGTAGCCCTTGAGGTCGACTCTGCATGGACACCCAATCTGTTTGGGGCCGAGTGTCCAGATCCGGTCCGGGTATTTTTTCTCATAAGGTTTGATGCCCCCTGATCCTTGGCATGAACACCGGTAAATGCATCTCCAAGTGAAGTGACGTATGCCACATTCAGTATTTGCAAGTGTCAGATTGATCGAGTCTAACCTCTGCTGTTCCTGTCACCAAGCGTCAAACTTGGCAAGTGATTCCCAAGATAGGTCATAGCCGCCAGTCTCTTTGTCATATTCAAAGCTCCCCATGGCAGGCCAAGAATGACCAAAGTCCAGCACCTGACTTAGGTCAGCCTGAGTGGCTGGTGCAGCAGCTCCTGCTGAGGCAATAGATAAGTGGAAAGGAGGTAGTGTTGTCATCTCAATAGGAGTCCTTAGAATTAGCACTGTACTATCCCAGTGCACCAGATATACACCATATTTATTTCCACTCTCTTTACTGGTGTGAAGCACTTGTATTTGCCTGTGTGACTCGATGGAAAAGGCCCACACATTAGTGAAGTGGTCCGATAATACGGCTGGCTTAGCGAATAGTACGAACACTAATTAAGCGTGCCTAATTTTGGAATCCAATCAACAACAGACACTGTGTTTGGTTCCACTGACAATGACGCCACCACTCATTTTGCCGTCCTTCCTCTCTCTCCCCCCCTCCTCCCTCCTACATCCCCACTCCACACATCCCCACTCCATCCTTTTCACACAGACAGGATGTACCGTAGGTAAGCCCACCCCCACCATATCCGCAAACCCCTCACTTACAACCCCCACTGTCCAGGTCTCCCCACGCCCTCCCTGCATCCCCCTCATCATGCGCCCACCCCAGTCCCAGTGCACAGGCCACGATGGCTTAGCTGCATGTGCCCCACCCCTCCCTGCCCATGCACGCAAAAGGAGGGACAGTGTGCCCACCCCATCCCTGTGTGCGGGCCACGATGGGCTGGCCCCCACGCGTGCCGCCCCTCTCTGCCTGCACATGCAAGAGGGACAGCGCACCCACCCCAGCACCTTCAGCATGGGTGACACCAGCCTGGCCAAGCTGCATGTGCCCCACCCCTCCCTGCCCACGCACACAAAAGGAGGGACGGCGCGCCCACCCCATCCCTGTGCGCAGGCCACAACGGGCTAGCCCCCATGTGCCCCATCCCTCCCTGCCCACACACACATAAGGAGGGACGGCACACCCACCCCATCCCTGTGCATGGGCCACAACAGGCTAGCCCCCACATGCGCCGCCCCTCTCTGCCCGCGCATGCAAGAGGGACAGCACGCCCACCCCAGCACCTTCAGCACAGGTGACACCAGCCCAGCCAAGCCGCACGCGCCCCACCCCTCCCTGCCCACACACGCAAAAGGAGGGACAGTGTGCCCACCCAATCCCTGTGCACGGGCCACAACAGGCTAGCCCCATGCGCGCCGCCCCTCCCTGCCTGCGCATGCAAGGGGAGGGACGGCGCGCCCACCAGTGCCCTCTGCACAGGCGATGCCAGCACAGCCCTATGTGCACCGCACCACACCACACACTGCCCACGCACGCAAGGGGAAGGACTGCACATCCACCCCCAGTCCCCCTCTGGCTCGTGCGCTACACCATGCCCGCCTATCGCCCTCATGGGGGCGCAGGAGGGTTGGTGCACCCACCCCCAGTTCCATGCGTGCAGGTGACGCCCCCGGCTTCACACATCCCGCCCATGCATTCCCAGGGCGCAAGAGGGATGGCTGCACGCACGCACATGGAACGAGTGGCGGTGCAGTGCGAGCAGCGATCGGAGGGGGATGGTGTGCAGGCAAGGCGGGGTGCAACCCAGGTGGGAGAGCCACACACAAATGGAAGGGTGGGGGCATCAGGGTGGGGGTGTGAAAGGGTGATGGTGAGTGGAGCGAAGCGAGGCCCAGGCAGGGCTGCGCGCGAATGGCGGGCATTGTCCCGCATTCCTATTGACTTAGAGAAAATCAATGTAAAGTAGATTATTAATAATAATAATAAAATTGCTGTTCTTTAAACATACACTAAGTTAAAACATAAGTGAAGGTTTGTATCTGAGTTTGAACACTAATTGGAGTGACAGTCTCATTTTGGAATCCAGTCATGTGACTTCCTTGGCACCTTCCTTATATGGGATGTAACACTTTGCGGACTAGTGGCAACTCTGACTGGTGCAGAAGTCCATGACTAATTACTACTTACAAACCCAAGTCATAACTGGTGAGTAAGAGTCTGAATGTGAAACTGTAACAGTGTTGGTGGGCTTGTTGGATTGTGCTGCTGTCACCATTCAATGAATGCCATGTGCATCTGTATCTTTTCACAGTTCTCCAGCCATGTGGTCATTTGAGTATATTTATTTACCTTTGTGGTTTGTTGAACAGTATGCATCCTTTGTAAAGTCAATATGGAGGTGCTCGGACTGCTCTGTGTTGTAATAATCAGTTGTGCCAATTAAGGAAATGGAGGAGCAGTAGGGAAGTAGGCTGTGGATCTTCAGGAGATCCAAATGCTCACCCACACCTAGGTCAACAAAGACTTCCTTGTTCTCATGAAAGCAAGCAAGGCAGTCCTTGAGGCATTGGAGTGTCTTGCTTGTATGCAAGAGGTATTACACAAAATACACAAAGTTGAGGAGTGCACACATGGCTCTAATCAAATGTGAAGGGAGTTGCCTGCCTGGAAGAGGTAAGCCAATAATGAGTCCAAACAGGAATCAACATATGTCCTTATGCTCTTTTCCTGAAATTTGTAAGAGGGTTGCTATGCCACTAGTTAACAACAAAATGTGGTGGTTAGGTGGCAAAGACCTGCAATGTGTGTCAACTTCTGCTGCCCTGAAAATGGTGATCAGCCAAGTGGTGAGATGATTCACAACACCTTTTTTTTGTTTTTTTTTTTTTCAAATTAATTTGTATTCCAGGTCAGTGGTTACTACAAATCTGGTCCTATTTAGTGGTACAGCTACTACTCTGTAGGAAAACTTGGTATATTACTTAACCCCTCAACTCTTAATCAACTATTCCAGGCATGCTTATCTGCCTAAAGGCTGCTTCCTATTGTAATCATGGTATGAAGGGCAAGCCTTCTAAATTCCATATAGCCAACCATAAGCCATATTGGGGTGTGTAAAGGGACCAAGATGAGGGTAAGTAGACAGCGTGCATCATAGATTATGAGAGTTCAAGGTCTGAAGTCCTGTGGTCCATGGGTTGTAGGGTTGGGGGATTTAAACCCCACCCTAAGGGTACCTCCCAGAGGAAGCCCAGTCAGGTTCAGTGAGTAGGTAATTGGGGACATGGCAGGTCCCAGGTGTAGTCTCCCAGTCCATCTGTGTGTTATGTCATCCAGTCCTCATCCCTACCTCCCACACTGTCATCGCCTTCCAACCCCTTGGCACCTTCCCAGGCACACTGACTGAAGGCCTTCCTTTTCTCACCTTGGTACATGGGATTGCAACCACAGTCACCTGCCTTATTTGTTAGGACTTCCTGGGGCCCAACCCAGTGTCACAGGTTGGTGTTGCAACCATCTACAGGGACCTGGCCTTTTTGCACCAAATTGAGCAGACTTGCAACCTAAGGGCACAACAGTGAGTTAGAGAGAGACAGTGAGTGGCAGAGATTGAATTGGGGGTGGTGTGGGATTGTTGGAGAGGAATCAGAGATGGAACAGGGTTGTAGTCAAGGGTGGGAGCAAGGGATGCCGATGGCTAACCAGCAGAGCCTGGGGATGGCAAATGAGAGAGTGGTGATAGTTGGTGGTGTGGGATGTCATTGGTGCATGTGACAGAGCCTAGGTTGCTAGCAGTGAGGGGATGGCCAAGTGGGCCAGAGGTGTTTGGTGGTGTTGAGGTGCAGGGCAGGAAAGGAAGGTGGTAGCAGAGAGCAGTGTTGTAGTGGATGCCCTTGTCCATCTCCTGCCAGGATTGAACCCAGGGTCTGACAAATGTGACATTCCTCAGAACAAGGTAGGGGGTGGCAAGATTCACAACACCTTGAAGAAGCTGGTGAAGCAAAGCACATCGTGGGTGATGGATATGAAAATGTTAACAAGTGGAAGTACACTCCAAAATGGACAGAAAATGGACTTCAGTCCAGCCTCACAACAGGTGGCATAGAATCAGCAGATGTCTTCACTGGCCAGGAGGTGTTGATAAGTGACCTGTGCACACTTACTTAGCAGCTCAAAAAACTTGCAGACATGGACTGCTATAGATTAGATATATTGGACTTTTGTAGATTTGATTTGATCTGTACAATCTAGGACTTCTATGACATCACTGTACAATGACATCATATGGACTACTCCAGACTCTTCATTGTACTTCATTCCTTGATCTCCTTCCAGTGTTATCCTTATTGTGATGTCACTATGATATCATACTTGTCTAAAGACTTTCTTTTGTTCTCTTTGCCTTGTTCTCCATTTAGCACACTCCTTTGTCCTGTATGTAGAACAATGCTCCTTGTATTCTGTAACCCTATGTTACACACATTGTAGTAGTGTCACACCTCTGTATAGTATAAGTAGAGTACTCTGTATGCCCTGGTCCACATCAGTTCTCACTCTGTTGTGTGCCAGACTCTTTGCTTCACTGCAACTTCCCTGTACACCTCTGCTTCCAGCCTACCCACATATCTCACCACAGTCTCCTCTTGTCACTGTGAGTATGTTATCCATGTATGCTGTTCATCAGGAGGTAAGTGTCAATCACACCCAAATGGTTCCAAGTGGGAAAGCTATCATAATTACCAAGCTGGTTAGCTGGAACAAGACACTTTGGGCACTGCTTAGTGTAGGTGCATGTAACCAGTACCTGTTCCAGGTAATCACTAGTGAAAGTGGCACAAATGGGATGACAGTAGTGCAAATGCCATCACCACCCAGCATGGCTAGACCTGTTTCACTGTAAGCATTGATCAGGCCAAGCACCTTTGCCATGCATGAATGAAAGAGGTTAGTGAGTGCTCTTTGGTATGTTACCAATCCCTATATAAATTGGATATGCCATCTTATCCAGGAACTGTGTTAGCTTAATTTTGTCAGAGGAAATGATAAGTGGAATTGCATACTTTAAGTAACATCTAGTGCATTGTCTGTAAGTAGTTGAATTCAAATGATGAAATAGTTACACACCTACCTGTATGGACCACCACCAATCACCTATGGCACATTTGTTCAGCATCCACATAGTGCCTCTCTTGGGCAAAGACATGTTTGTGCACAAACTCTGGATTACCAAAAAGGGTCTGGATACATGGAACTACACTGGAATAGTGAAATTGAAGGTCTTCATCTCCAATGACCAGATCTTCACAGCAGAAGGAGGGGCACCCAGGTAAAGCCTTGTTGATGAGGCTGTTTAGCTCTGTGCTTGTTCAGTATGATAGCCTGAGCTTGTTGATGAGCTTCCAGAATGATATGTCAGTGAAGCCAAGGGGGAAAAAATACCCCCATACCTCAGGGATTGCAAGTAGTGCTGTCACAGCTGAAGCCATCACCCTGCACATCTTTGCCCAGCATGCAAACTCCCAGTCACATTGGGACTGAAAGGGGGCCCACACTGAGATTGTGTGCATCAGGAATTAAGGGTTGTATATCTTCTGGGGGTGGCAATTAGCATGGAGACCCACTGAAAGGTGCAGGTTCTGGGGTGACCAGAGGGTTGAAGTTATTGTCCCAAGAGGATTAATGATTAATGGGGTGCCATATTGTATGCCACACACTTACCTCCATTAGCACTGTCACTGTGTTGTGACAATGACCCAGAGCTGAATCCACCAGTTGTACCACTTTTGTCTCCCCAATTAGACTTGTCTCCAATAGGCCCATTTGCTGTGTGTGGTGACTTGGGGCCTGCATTTGGTGCCAATAAAGACACCACTTGTGCTAGTTGAATCACCACCATTTGAGTTTGCAGTGACAGATGCAAATTCTGGCAGCCATAGCATTGGGTCTGACTGAGGTGGTGAGAGAGTCCACAATGTGTGAAGCCCTATCACAACCAGAGGATTGGATCATGGGTACACTCAAGTTAGAGGGGAGGGGGAGAATGGTGTGTCAACATGTGCTGGGGACCTTTTGATCAGCACACCTGGATTGTCAGTATAAATACAGTACATACCTCCAAGCCAAAACCTCATCCAAATTCCTGTCATTTTGTGCCATACTCACATTTATATTCCACTCATTCTCATTCTCATTCCTTTTTCTCATTGCCAATAGCACCATGCACCTGCCACAAGTCACAGTGACTCCTGAAGACTCAGCCACCAGAGGGTTTCAATGAAAGCCACACATCAGTGGAAGATTCCATGAACCTGAATACAATAAATGAAGTCAGTGTTGTCACCCAGGACACCAATGTCCAACACATTGGGGATCCAATTCCACCCTAGGGTAATCTAATAGGTGGGCCCAATGCATCTGAGTCAGTATTAACTCACATGATGAAAAGGGAGGGGAAACAGACCTTTGCCTCCCTCAATGCCACCTTCCTATCATATCCAAACTTCATGTCTTGTTATGCTTGGGACTGACTGGGGACATTTGTCTCAGCATCTTCTGGGGTGTGACACATCAAGATCCTTCATCACCATGTCCACTGTTTTATTATTGAGACATGAGTATCTACATCAGGAATTGTTAATTAATGTACATACATCCAAATCTGTGAATGCATGAAGTCCCTTGGAAGTCCCAACCTGTGGACTCTATGCACCATATACATATGCCCTGAACTCATTACCATTCTTCATCACCTCTCAGAACATGGGTACTCAATACCCTCACTAGTAGAGGATGTCCTTGCTTCTCAAATAAATGATCTAAGGTATCAAGCAGTACAGTCAGCCAAAGATCAACTGGAACACAAAGCTATTAATATATGTGCCTGCCTCACCAATCACACCCCAACCAACTTCTGCTTCAGTATCTGCTTGGGCTCTTCAGACCACATAAGCAGTATTGAGGAAAGAAGCTGAAGAACTGACAAAGAAAGAACATGGGCTTCATTTTTATGCAAGCACCACTGCTGTGGAACAGGTTGAGTCTTCTTTCATGCACCAACTTGCAGGAAAGATCCAGCAATTTGCTCCAACTCTGTGGACATTTGTTTTTGTTTTACTTGGCACACTTGACAAGGTGGGATCCATGTCCCACAGTTGACCCCATGGGCATCATGATGAACAGCAAAGACATAACCAGTACTCACAGAGGCAAAGAGTCTGTGGTGAGATACTAGTAGCAGCTGGTTAGCAGCAGAGGGGGATGTCAAGCAAGTGAAGTAAAGAAGTGTCTGGCACACAACAGTGAGGGAACTGATAATACAATTGAGAGGAAGAGACATACCTGGCACACAACAGTGAGGGAACTGATGTGGACCAGGAGCGTACAAGCACTACTACTTATACTATACAGGAGGGTGACACAACTACAAGGTAAGTAACAGAGTGTCACAGAATACAAGGGACACATTGTTCTACAACAGGACAAAGGAGTGTGTGTAAAGAGAACAAGGCGTGCAAGAACAAGGAAAGTCCAGACAAGGATGATATCATAGTGACATCATAATAAAGATAAGAACTAAAGGAGAACAAAGGACAGAATACAATGAAGTGTCCAGAGTGTTCTACATGATGTCATAGTACATGATGTCATACATGACGCAATGATCAGCACTAGATTGTACAGATCAGATGTAAGTAATCTACAAGTTCAATTGATCTAATCTAAAGCAGTCCATGCTGCAAGTCCGGTCTGTACGAGCTGCTAAGTGCGCAAGGGTCACTTATCAACACATCAACTTATCCAAGCTCTTTGATGAGTCTGAAAGAGATCTTGGAGAGCTTGGCAAAGATACACCTGCCAGTGGGACTAAAGGGGATGATGGTACCGACTCAGATTCAGATTTAGAAGATGACTTGAGGCACCCTCAGAAGACAATGTGGAAAGGTGTGTCTGCAAAGAATACTACAGCCCTTTGGGTTATTGTGCATTATGGCTCCATATGAACATCATATATTGTTTACCTATACACAACACTTCCTCAGAAAACAGTTGTCTATATATCATCCTTAAGAGCACAAACAAAAACTGCAATTACTTACAGAGTGTCATGGGGATCTTTGTACACTCAGCAAATGTTCCTCAGCATGTCATTGAAGTCCTTGCACATGCAGGCCTGTCAATATGCATCAAGTCCATCCAGAGGGCCATGAAGTCAATGTCAAATGACAGCATGCATAGGATCAAAGAGAGTCTGCACTCACTCAAAGTGACCATTGCCTATGGTAACTTTGACATCAATTTCATGACCTCTGAGCCAACCAACACTCACTCACCAGTCATCATTTGTGAGCACCACCTCTGCTACAGCAATACCTCTTGTGGGTGTTGATGATGTTGAGGTGTTGCAGTGTTCCAAGGTGCTGTGGAAGATGGATCCTCACAACCTGTCACCCTTGGCCTCACCTGTGGTATTTGATGAATTCCATCTGGTGAAATACCATCTGACAGACCACTACAATCAACCAAGCCCAGGAAAAGACATCAGTCCACAACTAGAGGCATTTGGATGATTGACTCAATCTTTGCAATTCCATTAACAAAGACAGAACAGATACCTATGAGGTCCATGAAGATTAAACAGTCATCAGTTGATGGAAATATTGAAGTTATGGAAAACTTACTCCAGCAAGGTGGTCTAGGTGACCCTACAGAACCTGGGTTCTCAACTAGTGGAAATGTCAACATGTCTGAGTTTGTCATCTTTGTCCATGGTGATCTCTTGACAAAGGAACACCTGGATACAATCAGAGATTGTTTGGAAATATGTGACAACAATGGAGAGTCTATCAAAGTTGCACACAAAACCTAAGACTGAAAGAGATCAGCAATTCAAGAGCCAGACTCTGTGAACAGGAATTACCTCCTCTATGTTGACCTTTGTGGTGCCATAAACACTGGGGACATTGGTTATGTTGAGGCCTCATTCTTACCATGGATATATATCTTCTGTGCCATGGGAAAACTTTTTTTTTTAAATTTTATATATATATATTCCATTTCCATGCACTGCAGAGTACAGAACTCTACAGCACTTCACATCAAATAACTAATGTAGGTGATTGTAGTGACCATCTCATGTGCAACTCTCTTCCCTTCTGACTTAGGACTTCCCTGCCCTTGTGGGTGGCTTTGCTGTGTGCTTGTTGTTAGGGGCACTGGGGCACTTGTTGGTGCCAAGGTGAGTTATTGCAGGGTTATCTGCTTTGCTTCTTGTGTTGGCAGCTGGGGGGGTCAATATTAAGCTGATTTCCTTGTTGGAATTGTCATCCAGGGCTTCCTTCAATAATCCAAGCTGCTCAGAGGGGTCCAGGGGGAGTCTTGGGCTTTGTTGCCCTTGTTTGGCTTAGGATTCAGGTGTTTGAGTGGGAGGTTTGGTGTGCAATTGAGGTTTCTTCTTATCTTGCCATGCTCTGACTGGTGCTTCTGTGCCAAATATGTGTAGGGTCTTGATCTTGATCAGCTGTTGAAGTGCCTCACCTGTGGGGTCTTTAAAGGCTAGAACAAGGGAAGAGGAAGAGTGTGGCATAAGTGAGGAGGGGTGTTGAACCCAACTTGGCCTCTAGGTGAATGTTAGGGTGGCATATGTGGGGTTGTGTGTGGTGGTGTGGGAAGGGGGGGTTGTGGTGTTGGGGTGGGGATTGAGGTTTTGGGGTTGGATTTATGTGTAGGGTATTGGGGGCCAGTAACCTGCCTGGCTTGAGGGCCAAGCTTGGAGATGGTGCCTTTCAGTTCCCTGAGAGGGTGACAGGGGTGGTGAGGGAGGGGGCAAAGGTGATGCATCTGATGCCATGGCATGGGAGAAAGTTTAAGATGGTGGTGGTTCTGGTTCAAGGAGTCCTGGGAAAACATAACTATGCATCATGCTGGCAAGGTTCATGAAGAACTTACACAAGGTGTATCCTCCTGATCTGAGGTGAGTTCCATGTAGAAGCCAGCAAGATGGGGTACTCATCTGAGAAATGACAGTCATATAGTCCACATGAATTTGCTGTGTAAACCAACAGGGAAGCCCAATGCCTTCTGCCCTGTTGACTGGCTGGTAGAGTGGAATAACCTTTATACAAAGGTGAGCAAACACGCATTACAAAGTTATACAAGCCCAGACTTACCATCATTGGCTTCAAACCAGGCCATTTATTTGGGGAGTGGCCCAAATAACACCATTGAGTATATATATAAGCAGTTGCCTCTGATTGAGGTGTTCAGGAGCTGCCATGGTTGAGTCTGCATTTCAACTTACACACTGTACCCTCAAACATACACCTTTGCCACAGATTTAATGGCAGACTAACCATGGTTATAATTCTCAGTTGGAATGACCATCCCTGTATGTGATTTGTGGTTTCTGGGTACTCAGAGTGTGGTGAGGATGCCCTGCAGGGAGGGCCCAGGTGTGGTGGAGAGTGGAAGGGCATCTGTCTGTTTTACCCAGGAACTCATGAGGACATGCTACTGGCACATGACACACATCTGTGTCTTGATGCTGAATGGGTGGAGATGAGCCCTGGTACGGCTTGTACATCCCCTTGTTCCTGAGCTCCACTGTGCACACACATGTATAGCAGCACCCTGTTTGTGTGTTGTGCTGAATCCCTTGCCCATGAGCATGAGTGTGTGTGGAACCATGATTCTCCTGTGCTTAAACATCATTGCATTCAGCGAGATGTAGTGGAGTGTTGCACTGTCTGGCTTGGGCTCTGTACACCACAGCTACAGCACACATGATATGTACTTTGAGGTTTGTGCTGGAGGCTAATGGCACTGAGGAGGAGCTGCTGTCTCATCTGTTTTGAGCTGGGGCTGATGGTGGTGGATGGCACAGACTGACACAATGCAGGCTTGTGGTGCAAGATGAAGTGGAGGATGATATAGAACTAAATGAAATAGAAGATGAGCAGGGGTCAGGTGGGTGAGTGAGAGAGTGAATTGTACCCATTTGTGGTTGCAGTCAACAATTTGCAACTGTACCTCATAGCACACAAATATGGGGATCTCACATTGGAATTGGAAGTGTATGCCTGCATGAGACAATGTTACCAGGGCAGATGGGAGCCCTGGCAAGCACTACCAGTTTGGAGGGTAGAGTGATGCCATAGATGCCTCTTGTGCAGTCTGGTGGTTGAAGAGATGCCAGCCAAGTGTATGGCAGCACCTACTGGAGAGACATGTTTGAAAGGTGTGGCAGCTGAGCTGTTATGATCTGACACTTCAGACCTCAGTTACAGTATGTTCTCATCTTGTTCTTTCTCCTTCTGTCCCATACTTTGTTACCAAAGGAGCTACTATTATTAGTGGCGTTGTTTGCCTTTGATCTGAGTACCCCCTTGTTCCATTTAGTCTCTTTGTTACTGTGTGGGCCTGTGTTCACGTTGTTTGGAACCTCACCCTATATAAACTTGTACTATATAGACTGTAGGAAGCCAGACTTGACTTTGTTTGCAATCTAGCAACCTTGCCTTTGTACCTTGGTGTGACATTGCTCTATTCCCCTCTTCTTCTGCATCCCCTACCTTAGTCCTTAATCAGGACACTTCAGAGTCTTTGCAGTTGAACTATATCAATGTGTCACACCTGTTATACTCTGTGCACTAGCAAGATCAAGTGTAGAGAAGTGTTAGACACTTCGGGCGAGGAGCCTTACATTACAGAGTAGTGCTGCACATTGTGCCACACTTTTGCCACTTGTATTTCATAGCAATAAGACAACAGATGTCTTCACTTGATACTTGTGTGACTTAGAACCTCCAGAACCCATGCCCCTGCTAGGGCATAACATGAGCCAAGCTGACACATTGGCTCATGACCAATAATGGCTCAGCTCAGCTTGCAAGCTGGCTGAGCTGGGCTGAGCCAGGCTCAATTAGGAATGACCAGATTAGGCAGGGCTCACCTGCCTCATCAGTATGTGTGAGTGGGCGAGAATGGCTTTTGTCTGGCTGAGCCAGGAACAAGCTGGCTGAAAATGGAATATATCTGCTCAATTTCAATCTAGCATGCATGTCCAGTGTCCGCTGATAAGTCGTCTTTCTTGGTGTCTCCTCAGATGACCTTGCACAAACTCTGACAACATTAGAGTAAACCAAATGTATTAGTCTAGACTACAGTAAGATAATACAATTGATTTTGTATCTACTGTCCAGGTGCCCACTGAATCAAAGCCACATATTCATTGTCATTGTTGTCACCATTGCCATTGCCATTGTTGTTGTCGCTGTTGTCACTGTCGCCATTGTTGTTGTCATTGTGATCATTGTTGTCATTATCATAGTTGTCATTGTCATAGTTGTTGTTATCATTGTTGTTGTAGTTGCCATTGTCATCATTGTCATCATTGTTGTTGTTGTTGTTGTTGTTGTTGCCACACAAATCCTGTGCTACAGACAGTGACCTGATTAGCAACAGCAGAGTGTTGTTGGAATAAGGCTAAGTACTCACCTAGCTAATCTTGTAAAAGGTCACAGAAATTGGCATGAGGGCCAAGGGTGGTGGCTTGTCCATGAGGGTGATGCCTGGCGCATAGGCTCAGTTGTTGCCCAGGGCAGCTCCTGCTGCTGCCTTGTTGCCTGTGAGGGTGTGCGCAGTGTGTTCAGGCAGGTCAATGAGCCAGGCAGAAGAAATTGGCCACTTACCATAGGGCCAGGAGAGAGGGTGGGTTGTGCTGCAAGCATGAGCATGAATGCAAGTTGTGCAGCGCAAGTGGAAGAAAGTTTTGCAGCCACCGCATGACACTGCACATTCCCATGCTCTTGTCTCAGCTCCTGCTGTTTGCTGCGCTTTCATCTCTCCTCATCTCTGCCTGATCTCAGCTGATCCACTTCACCTGCTTCTCAGATTTTATTTGTATCACTCTTGGCTTTGTCTACTATGGCTGGATCTAGGAAGAGGGCCCCTTCAACACCCAAAAGTGATGAACAGCAAAGACAGAACCTATACTCACAGTGGCAAGGTGACTGTGGTGAGATACAGGCAGCAACTGGATAGCAGCAGAGGGGAGTGTCAAGCAAGTGAAGCAGAGTAATAGTCTGGCACACAGAGCGGTGAGGAACTGATGTGGACCAGGAGTGTACAAGCCTACTACTTATACTATACAGGAGAGTGACACTAGTACAAGAGAAGTAACATAGGGTCACAGACCACAAGGGACATTGTTCTACATGTGGGACAAAGGAGTGTGCTTAATGGAGAACAAGGAGCGCAGAACAAAGAGAGTCCAGAAGTAAATGACATCATAATGATATCATGATAAAGATAGAACAAAGGAAAGTACAAAGGCGTTGAATACAATGCTGAGTCCAGATCTATGATATCATTAAGTACAGTGATGTCATACACAACGCAATGATAAGTGCTAGATTGTACAGATCAAATGTAAGTAATCTACAAGTCCAATCAATCTAATCTAAAGCAGTCCATGCTGCAAGTCTGGTCCATATAAGCCACTAAGTGCGTGTGGGTCACTTATCAACAAAAAGGACTCCAAAAAGGCCAAAGACCAAGAAGAGCCAGGGCAAACAGTGGGAGCTTCCTGGTTGTGCTTTGGAATTGTCTTTTCAGCTTGATGGTATGTACTCATTGTTTTAATGGTATCCATACACTTATATTATGTTAGTTTCATCCACAGCTGCTCAGACATCAGTTGCCAGTGCCAGACATGTGCACTTTGATCTAGGCTCTTCTGTGGCTTTAGGCTTGGCTTCAGGTGGCCCCCCTAGACCCTCACAGCAGGGAGAGGACCCCTTCGTAGATTCTTCACCTGCTCAGGCTTCCAATCAAGTGGGTATTTATTTTGTTGAATTTATCATTATTTTTTAACAAATTTAATACAGGGAGGCCTTAGCTTGCCCCAACCTGAGAACTTTGACCTTGGAAATGGGTCAGATGGCTCTCAGGAGGGTGACACTAATTTGAATAGCCCTCAGCAAGGCAGCTCTGACCCTCCAACTCCAACTCACCACCCAAGAAGGACTCAAAAAGCTGGTTCAAGGCTGGGCTTAGGTGATGATACCTTGAGGTTTTTTCAAGCTGTTGATGGGAAGAAACAGTGCAAGTTTTGCTTGTGAGTTTTTTTATTTTTTTTAGCCTATAATGATTGTGGAGAGACCAGAGTTCTGCCACCTGTGTCTCTTACTCCACCCTGAGCTGAGTGATGCAGACATCCCTCACAGGACCACTATGCAGAAGTGCATTGTGGAGAACTGTACAGAGGCACTCCACAATTTGTCTCAGCATATTCAGGGAATGTTTTATTATTATATCTTAGTGCTTGAGGGGTAACTTCTATTTAGACAAGCTGCTTTGGGAGGGTCTCTTTTACCACAGACATGTGGACAGACCCTGACCTCAAGCCATACATGGCTGTTACTGCTCACTGGCTGGAGCAGATCCAGACTCAAGATGGCTAGCAAAAGCTGACCCTTAGAGCTGACCTTATTGGATTTGTCTATTTTCCTGGGTCCCACACTGGAGAGAGGTTAGCTGAGGTCTTTCATTTTATCATTACTAGGATGGGGCTTGAAAGAAACGTAATGTCTACTTTATTTTATAAAAAAAAATCAGCTAATTAATTTTTTTTAAAATAAAGATTGGTTGGATAACAACAGATAATGCATCTGTAGTGGTATGACTTATTGCGTACAACTAGACCAAGGGAAGTGTTAGTGAACTGAACCGGTAACACGCTCAAGCCTAGCGCGGAGACAAGTCACGCGCCAAACGTACAGTCACTGCGGAGGGTATGCACACGTAAGACCTTTATACAAGGTCAAAGGCAAGGTGATCACGCAGTGGCACGCTGAGTGGAGAACCAAGAGGACAAGTTAACATTGGGAAGAGTAAGGGAGTTACAAGGGAGATACGCACCTGAGTGGAGAACCAAGAGGACAAGTTGGTTCCACTCAGGACGCTACATGAGGGTTTATGTACTATGCTGCGGCTGAGTTTGAATTACTATAAAACCTTGTTACTAACGGTATGGGTAATAGTAATGAGTCAGATGCTGACACGTCGTGTCTAATAATAGCGTTATCTGTTGTGCTGACTGATGCACAGTCATTAACGCTGACAGAACAATGACGTGTCCTTATCTATGAGTCACAACCCTATGACAACGTAGTCTAGAACTATCTAGAATGTTCCCTGCTTATCGTCCAATGAGAAACTACTTTACTAATGCGGAAAGTGACCTAAAGAGGTAACTCCTAACAAGGAAGTTACTGTCCCAGGGTCACGTGCTTGTGGGTGCACATGTTGGCATCACATGACTAATCATCTTATCATATCTAATGATAAGGACTTGGATGTTTGACGCAACGTTGGAAACTTATATCTTTACCAAATAAATCCGTAAGAGTACAGAAAAATAAGGCAAAAATAGAGCGTCCGTGACAGCATCCAACAACAGCTCTATGATGGAGGCACTAGAAACTCAGTTAAAGAAGCAATATCCTAATACTGGGTTTTCTGCAGAGCAGCGCCACATCAGGTAAGTGTCAAACTATTTAATATGTTTTTTTTACTAACACTTTTTAGATGCTTTGTTTTCTTTTTTCTTTTTCTTTTTCTTTTTCTTTTTCTTTTTCTTTTTCTTTTTCTTTTTCTTTTTCTTTTTCTAACTTATTTATAATAGATCCACAACTCATCATGAAGGTGTGATACATTTTCTGCAATTGCAAAGGAGTCAAATGTGCCTCCTTTTCAATTAATTCTTGATGTGGAGACCAGGTGGTCCTCTGCCTATTTAGTGATCAAGATGGCATTTATTTTGAGAGAGGTATGTTTTAAGCCATTTAATAAATTCTAATGCTAACTTTTAGTTAGGCAATTGATAGGTTTACTCAGGAGGGAGGGCCAGATCCATTAGATGAGGAGGATTGGAGGATTCTTGGGGGACTTCAGAGAATTCTTCCGGTGTGCAGACATTTTCTCTCTCTAATTGTATATTAATTTATTTATTAGATTCCCATCTGGTATCAGCAATCACTTTCTTATGAGAAGATGCCAACACTTTGTGGCACAGTTGCTGCATTTGAGGGCTTTTTAAAAACCCTGAATGACTTGGCAAATACCTTGGAGACTGAGAGACAGGATATTGGTCTTATTATTGGAAAAGCTTCAGAGAAGATAGTTCCATATTCTATCCAGGCCCTTGACATTCCGGTATATCAGCTTTCAATGGGTGAGTGGCTGTCTTAATATTCTGCATAATTTCTCATCTCATGTGAACAGTTCTTAACCCTTTGACAAAGCTTGAATGGTTCAAGCAACACTACCAATCAAATGTTTCTGAAGCAGTAAAGTGCCACCTACTTGATGCAGTGAGTGCTTTTAATTTTATCATGCTACTCTAAGACAAAAATTCTAAGTAGCTCAGACCATTGTACACACCATCTAGAGCCCCTACTAGATCAACTGTACCCCCTCCTGTTGATAAGTGACCCTTGCACACTTAGTGGCTCATATGGACCAGACTTGCAGCATGGACTGCTTTAGATTAGATATACAGGACTTGTAGATTAGATATTGATCTGTACAATCTTGAATGCCTTGTATTTACTTATTGATGACATCACTGTACTATGATGTCATGGGGACTCCTCTGGACCTGTCATTGTACTACACCTTTGTTTAGTTCTATCTTTATCGTGATGTCATTATGATATCATTTCAGTCTGGACTTTCTTTTGTTCTGCACTCCTTGTTCTCCATTTGTGTATTTCTCACCAGCAGTTGCAATGGCCACTGCTACTATCACTCAAGAAGAAGAACAACTGACCACTGATACCCTTGATCAGCTGGCATGCAAAGAACAACAATGCATTACACAAGAAGCACAGGCCATATTGGCCCCCATCAATCCACAAACCAGTCATTGTATGACTGACAATGATGTAGCAATTCACCACACCATAGGACCAGACATACCCAATCTGCCTAGCAGTAGAGAACCCCCTGAAGGACTACCTGGAGGAGGGTCACTTCCACATGGAGGGGGATTTGGAGGATTCCCCAGCAGGTATCCAGGAGGACCACCAGGGGGAGGACTGTTCAGAAGCAGACTACCAGGTGCAGTACCCCCTCCCCAAAACAACAAATTAGCTGGCAAAGCACCCACAGTATTTGATGGAGAACATGCCAAAGTTGAAGCATTTCTTACACAATGGCATTTACTGGGGCATAAATGCAGATGAAGGCATCATGGCAACACCCTACCAATGAGCCCTACTTTTCCTCTCCTTTATCAAGGGCATCAACGTTAGTGAATGGGTATTAACCATGCTTACATGGCTCAATGGTCAAATACAAGCCAGCATACCCTGAACAAGTGAAGGACTATGGAATGAAGTCACACACAGCTTTATGCAGCACTTCCACAACATGATGGAGCAGGAGCAAGCCCAATATGAACTCAAGAAAGGGCTCAAGATGATTAGTGGTAATCTAGATGAGTATTGCACTCAGTTTGAGCAACTAGTATGCTGTGCTCAGTATTGGCTCGATAACCCCCAGGCACTTGACTTGTTCATGGGGGGACTACCAAAAGACCTATATGAAAAGGTCTACACTCTCAACAATCCCTGCAACTATCAACAATGGAAGGAAGCTGCCACTACTCACCAACAGCAGTACATGCACCTCAAAGTGATACTTAATCGAGGAGCACCACAAGGACAAAACCAAGGACAACTGTGTCAACAGCAACAATGTCAGTGGCAAGGACCCCTGTGCTGTTCTTGGCAGCTGTGCAACCTACAATACTGTGATCCTAACACCATGGATACATTGGCTGATTGCATCTGAGGGTGACTTGCAGGAGCAGAGGATATACTCACTCCATGTCCCCCATATTGACCATGTGGAGGATTCTTACAAAGAGGAGGGGGGCAAGGCAGACAAAGGCCTGTAACCTGCTATAACTGTGGACAAGATGGCCACTTCAGTTGAGACTGTACCACCCCCAGATAACAATATGGAGGTTATCAACAACCTCAAGCATCAAGCAGTTGGTTCATAGACACCAACTATCATCAACAAGAGCCAGAAGTTGCCACACACATGGTCCAGGAAGCACCACCACAACAATGTGCTAGTGACTGGCTTAACAGAGTGGCCAGTGAATCAGACAATGTAAAAGACATTATCCTCCAGCAGTTGTGGAAGAAGGAGGGTTTTTAGGACACCTGAACCCATCAGCCTGGGTGAGGGCAGTTAATTGTAACAGTGTAATCATGACTCACTATTGCTCTATGAGAGTTCCAGTTTCAATTTGCACAAGTTACACAATGGCTGACATACACGCATTAGTAGACTCAGGAGCAACACACTGCTTCATGAGACCATCCTTTGTCAAAAGGATGGGATTTGGGACAAAACTATTTGACAACCTGAAGAAGGTATGGAATATCAATAATACAGAAAATAAAGCTGGGTGTATCACCCATTATGTCAATGTCAATGTACAAACTAAAGGAATTAACAAGGAAATGTGTTTCCTTATCACCGATATAGGGAATGAAGACATAGTACTAGGATACCCCTGGCTGGCCACGTATGACCCTCAAATCAAATGGTCCCAGGTGATTATACACAAGGGAATGCTCCCCATTGTCATTCAGTCTGTAAACCCTTGTATTGAGCAAATCCAACCTGTTGTTGCAGCCACCTCTGTATAGGATGACAACTACAAAGTTGTACACTCTTGTGTCATCACTGATGAGCAATGACAACAATTTGAAGAAGGATGTCAGATCAGGGCAACTGCCACCAATCTTGCCATTGCCACTCAGCAATATACCATGAAGGCAGAATTACCTGCCAAATATCAAGAATTTGCATGGCTCTTCAGTGAAGAAGCCTCCAATCATTTCCCACTCAGCAGGCCCTGTGTTACAATTTCTTATCTTTTGGACTTGTTCTTTCTTTACTTCACTATTCCCTTCCTGATACTATACGAGCCCTGTATGACCATGTGGACAATATGTTTACCTGGTTCCTATCATGTGCCTTGCTTATCAATGGACTCTTCTGGTAAAGCTTGACATGTGCTAGTTTCCATCTTGTTCCCACTCACATGCAAGCCTGTGTGATTCCCCCTTATTCTGTTTGTGACCTTGCTTTGTTTCCCTTATGTACTTCCCATTGTTTCTGGATCTAGCGATGGCACCATCTGTTTGTATGTGCCATACAGAGTTTTCCCTATTTAAACCTAGCTCTATCTAGCTTGTATGGTAGACTAGACTTCCTGTGTAATACTACACTCATCTAACGAAGGATGCCCTTGTGCTTTCCCTGTCTTGCAATCCCCCGTCTTCACTAGGTCTTCACACCTTAGGTCCCCTCTATGATCCAAGTGGCTTACTGTAGCGGTATGACTTATCGTGTACAACTAGACCAAGGTGAAAGTTAGTGAACTAAACTGGGATCACACCCAAGCCTAGCATGGAGACAAGTCACGTGCTGAACATACAGTTACTGCAGAGAGTATGCACTCTTGAAGTCTTTATTCAAGACTATAGGCAAGGTGATCACGCAGTGGCATGCTGAGTGGAGAACCAAGAGGACAAGTTGGTTCCACTCAGGATGCTACATGAGGGTTTATGTACTATGCTGCGGCTGAGTTCAAATTACTACAGAACCTTGTTACTAAAGGTAAGTGTAATAGTAATGAGTCAGATGCTGATGCGTCGTATCTAATAATAGCCTTATCTATTGTGCTGACTGATGCACAGTCATTAAGGCTGACAGAACAATGATGTGTCCTTATCTATGAGTCACAACCCTATGACAATGTAGTCTAGAACTATCTAGAACCTTCCCTGCTTATCATCCAATAAGAAACTACCTTACTAATGAGGAAAGTGACCTAAAGAGGTAACATCCAATAAGGAAGTTACTATCCTAGGGTCACATGCTTGTGGGTGCGCATGTTGGCATCATGTGACTAACCATCTTATCATATCTAATGATAAGGACTTGGACATTTGAGTGCAATGTTGGAGACTCATATCCTTACCAAATAAATCTGTAAAAATACAAAAGATAAGGCAAAAATAGAGCATCCATGACACTTATGTCCTTGTGATCCTTGTGTATCACCCTTCTGAAGTCAAGCCACCAAGCTTGTACTACCACATATTGACTGACTTGGTACAGGTCATACCTAACACCCCTGTAGTGGTGTTACACCCTGGGACCACACCATTGCATTTAAGCCCTGGACAGCTGATGCTATTGACTGTAAAATATACCCCATGACTCAAGAAGAAGACAAGAAGCTTTGTGAATGGATAGACAAACAACTAAAGAAAGGGTATATATGCCCTTCAAAGTCCCTATACACATCATCCTTCTTCTTTATCAAAAAGAAGGATGGGAAGCTATGCCCAGTACAAGACTTAAAAAATCAATGCTGTCACCATCCACAACCAATATCCTCTTCCTCTCATTTCTGATCTCATCACCTGTCACACACACATGACATCATGGTCACAAACCTGCCACATCTTTATCAATTGCCAGCTCATGTTTCACTTCTCTGCCATGTATGAATGCCTTTTGCCAGCTCACAGTAGCTATGAGTTCACCAGAAAATAGTCACAAAAAACACCAGTCTGTACAATATATAAGACCAGTAGTTGAAGTAGTACAAAGCTTGTCTACTCTTAGTGTTTTGAATCCAGCTTATCTCCTGAACCCCTCTCTCTTGCAAACTCCCTGAGTTGAGCCAAGAACCCCTGACTTCTAAGTTACTTGATCAAAGTAACTTCAACATCTCTGATCACACCCTTACTGTGGGCCCATGCAAACAACTGTCATGTCCAGTCCACTGGAACTGTGACATAAGAGTAGACCTACTACTCTGCCAGAGGTTGTGGCACAAAGTACCTTGTTAACAAACCAGATTTCGTCACACTGGTGACAAATAACCCTGGAGATTTTGCATACATCAAACCAGCACAGGATTACAACAACAGTACAGAAAAACAACTAGTTCAATGGCAAACAAACCTGACTCTCTCCAATATCACTACTAGTGCTGTTGTCTGGGAACCTCATTGAGGCTACACCCTCCTCTGAACCCCAAAGCCTAGTATCAATATTGAATACTTTGAGAACAAAAATACATGGTATGAAGTCCTCCTTGATTTCCCAGGGTGGATAACCTATAATAGTGCTTGAGTCAACAAACCAAGACTGTGGGGACTATGCATCAGGACTGCAGCTCAGCCAACCCCCGCATATGATTGGGACTCTCACCAATTAACTCTTTCCACCTCGAAACAAAAAGGGAAATGTAAATCACCCCAGCCACCTCCTCCCCCTCTTCATATGTATGCTGTTGATAAGTAGCCTGTGTGCACTTAGTGGCTAATAGACAAGTAGATAATGGACTACATTTAGATTAGATTACTTATTGATCGGTACAATCTGGACTATGACATCATGTATGTATGACATCATATGGACCACTCTGGACTTGTTATTGTACTACATTTCTTTGTTCTACTTTTGTTCTTATCTTTATTGTGATGTCATTATGATATCATCCTGCTCTAGACTCTTCTTGTTCTCAATGCCTTGTTCTCTTTATATCCACTCCTTTGTGTCTTGTATAGAACAATGCGTCTTGTATTCTGTGACTAGGTGTTACTCACCTTGTAGTAGTGTCACTCCCTGTATGAGTATAAGCTCTAGGGTGTTTGCAATTCCTGGGTGTCTGGCACTCAGAGTGTTATGGAAAAAGGTAATTACCCCCTGTTTAAGGTCGTTGTTTCCCACAACAACGAGAGTGTTGCCTTTCCACCACAGTCCATTGTGTTTTTTCAAGTTATGGGGTTCTACCCATGGAAGGAGTGTTGCTTCATCAATATTTTGCACAATTTGGGTCCATATGTCCATATTGTGCATAGATGTCTGGGTGATTTTGAGGAATACTTCGTCTGGTAGTACTGTAATGTGGTCATTATCTGTGGTGCCATCGTCATAATCTGGGCGTCTAGATAGTGAATTGGCCTGCGTATTCTTTGTACCAGGGATATGTTTAAGTATGAAGTTGTATTCTGAGAGTTCCTGGAATTCTCAGGCTACTCTTCAGCTTATTTTTCGTGGTTCCTTCCAGTACTGGAGGTTGGTGTGGTCAGTGTGTATGGTTATAAGATGGGGGGATCCTATGAGGTATGTGTGCCACGTCCACAGGGCTTTGACAATAGCAAGTAATTCCCAGTCATAGATGTCATAATTTCATTCAGTTTCTGTTAGGGACTTGTTGATAAGTGACCCTTGCGCACTTAGCGGCTTGTATGGACTGGACTTGCAGCATGGACTGCTTTAGATTAGATATACAGGACTTGTAGATTAGATACTATTTGATCTGTACAATCTGGACTTATCATTGCATCATCTATGACATCACTGTACTTCTATGACATCATACATCCAGACTCTGCGTTGTATAACGCCTTTGTACTTTGCTTTGTTCTTTACTTGGTATTATCTTTATTATGATGTCAGTATGATATCATCTAGTTCTGGACTCTCCTTGTTCTCCTTTCCTTGTTCTCAAAGTGTCCACTCCTTTGTCCCTTTGTAGAACAATAGCACCTTTGTATTCTGTGACTAGCGCTACTTACCTTGTATTACTGTCACCCTCTGTAGGAGTATAAGTATAGTACCATGTACACTCCTGGTCCACATCAGTTCTCACTGCTTGTGTGCCAGGTAAGTGATGAACAGCACAGATAGAGAGCATACTCACAGAGGGCAAAGGTGTCTGTGGTGAGATATGCAAGAGTGCTTGAAGCAGCAACAGGGGGTCAGGCAAGTGAAGCAAGAGAGATTGTCTGGCACACAGCAGTGAGAGAACTGATGATAGTATTATAGAAGAGAAGACATACCTGGCACACAGCAGTGAGAGAACTGATGTGGACCAGGGCGTACAAGCAGTCTACTTATACTGTACAGAGGCGTGACACTAGTACAAGGGAAGTAACTACAGGTCACAAAATACAAGGAGCGCGTTGTTCTACAACAGGACAAAGGAGTGTGCATATGGAGAACAAGGCGTATAGAACAAGAAGGGTCCAGACTAAGATGATATCACAATAAGGATATATCTAAAGGAAGAACAAAGACGTAGTACAATGACAAGTCCAGAGGAGTCCGCATGATGTCATAGTACATGATGTCATAGGTGACGCAATGATAAGTAATAGATTGTACAGATCAAACAGTATCTAATCTACAAGTCCTATATATCTAATCTAAAGCAGTCCATGCTGCAAGTCCGGTCCGTACGAGCTGCTAAGTGCGCAAGGGTCACTTATCAACATCTCCCCGTGATCTACAATCTAAGTACATATAAGTCCCATGTCATCATTGTGCTTCTGCAGCAGGACACGCGGTAATGACTTTGTAAAGCCGTCCGCAACCATGTCCACAGTAGGGGTTCTAATAAGGGTGATGGTCCCCTTTTCGATGTACTCCCTAATGACATGATGCCGTATGGCAATGTGCTTAGACCGTCTCCCAGTGACAGGGTTCAAGGCCAAGTCAATGGCACCCTTATTGTCACCATGCAGTGGGATGGGGTCGTCGACCTCGTACCCGAGTTCCGTGAGGAAGCTCTGATACCACGCAGCCTGGTTGGCCGCGTCGGTCATGGCCATGTATTCCGCTTCCGTTGTGTTTTGGGCAACAGTCTTTTGCTTGCGCGAAGACCAGCTTATTGCACCGTTAGCTAGTAGGAACACATAACCAGAGGTGGAGTGGCGGTCGTCGGTCTGATCAGCCAGGCTGGAATCAGTGTAGCCATGAAGGCCATCGCCATTGGCGCCATCATAGACAATACGCATATCCATAGTTCCCACTAAGTAGGATAGGACATACTGCGCAAGTCGCAGATGTTGTGGTGAGGGATTCGCTGCATACTGCGCCAAACGTGACACAGCGAAGGAGATATCTGGCCTAGTGCCAATCTGCACATAAAGCAGACTCCCAATAAGAGATTGGTAGTGAGAGATATCTGAGGCAGTTGCCTGCGACGTATATTTAACCAGGTGCTCGTCAGCACCAGCGGGCAAGGGTGTGTTGTGTGGTGTGGCATCGGACATGCCAAAGCGTTCAAGGACATCCTTGATGTAGCCAGACTGATCTATTTCGATGCGTCTAAGGGAGCGGTCGCGCACAATGCGCATACCAAGATAAGATTCTATCTCCCCGAGATCTGTCATCTCATAGCGTTCAGACAAGTCTGACTTCAAACGCTTGATACCACTCAGCGAGGGACCCAGTATAGTGATGTCGTCAACGTAGACAATAACGAAGAGTGGATCATACCCCTCCCGTTGAGGCATCACATATATGCCAGCATCAGCAAACGTCCGCTTAAAGCCGAGTGCAGTGAGCACTCCATGGAATTGCAAGTTCCATGCGCGGGAGGCCTGTTTGAGACCATAGATCGCCTTAACTAGGCGACACACCTTCGTCTCAGAGCCAGTGACAGTGAAACCTTGTGGCTGCTCCATGTATATCTCCTCGTCAAGCACGCCATTGAGAAAAGCAGACTTGACATCCATCTGATGGATGTGCCAGTCCTCCAGCGCGGCCAACGCCAGAAGTAAACGTAGCGACTCAAATCGTGCGACGGGAGAGAAGGTTTCATCAAAATCTACGCCAGGGATCTGCGTGAATCCCTTAGCCACCAAGCGAGCTCTGTAGCGGCCATCTGCTTTGAGCTTGAAGACCCATTTGGATTTTACTGCCTTACGGTTAGGCAGGAGATCCACTAACTCCCAAGTCCCATTCTTAGCTAGGGCGTCCATTTCATACTGACACGCCTTAGTCCACTCTTCTGCAGCTGCAGACCGCATGGCCTCTGCATAAGTTGCAGGGTCTCGGCCCACAAAGGCAGCAGCCAGTAATTCCGCATACCCCAGACGCCTGCCGCGCCATGCCGCATTGTCCGTATTGAAGTAACGCGGATTAGGGACAGGGGCACGAGCACTGCGCCTTGGTGCATTGTCCATCTCGTGCAGCAGCTGACTATGCTGTGCACGATCCTCAAATCCCCCAGGCATTTCTGGTGAGGGAGGAGGGACATGGCGCATAATGCGCGTTGCACTAGGACGCGGCGGGGGTGAAGTGGGAGTGGTCTGCTCACGTTTAGGTGTGGTGGGCAGAGCTGGCAGAGCAGGTGGTGGAGTGGTTGGGCGTGGTTGGACTTGTGGGGGGTCTAGGAGCTTTTCAACATCCTCCTCCTCACTACTACTGGAGTGTGCAGGGGAGGGGGCTCGCATTGGTGGTAACGCCGGCGGGTGAGGCACGGCAGTCACTGTTGTGCTAGGCACAACTGATGGTGAAGGTGTGGGGTGTGTCTCAACACCCTGGAGGGACGGGAAGCTACTCTCGTCGAATGTCACATCCCTGGACACTCGAACGGAGTGGGTTGAGCGGTCCCAGAGCTTATAGCCCTTTGATTCGGGCTCAAACCCAATAAGCGTGACCTCAATGGCCTTCACATCCAATTTGCGACGCTTATCAGCGGGTACGTGCATGTACCCCTTGCATCCAAAGACGCGAAGATGTGAGACATCAGGCACTTTGCCAGAGTGCCAGAGCTCATAAGGAGTGCGCCACTTAAGCCCACGGACTGGAGAGCGGTTATAGATGTGCACAGCTGCGCACACTGCATGCTCCCAGAAGCCTTTAGACATGCCAGCTGTGTGAAGCATGGACATTGCCTTATCCATAATGGTGCGGTTAAACCGCTCGGCTTTCCCATTAGACTGTGGTGAACCCGGCATCGTGAGGTGATGCTCTATCCCTTTCTGCTTAAGAATGTTCTGCGTGACACTCGACATGTATTCGCCACCGCGGTCAGAGTGCAGAGCGCGCAGTTTATGGCCAGACTGGGTTTCACCCCAAGCCAAATACATCTGCAGCGACTTAGCAAACTGGTCCTTCGACTTAAGGAAGTGGACCACAGTGAACTTAGTGTGGTCGTCTATGAAGGTGGCTGTGTATGTCGAGCCTTGCAAGGACTGAGTCTGCATAGGACCGGCGAGGTCACTGTGCACAATTTCAAATTGACGAGTTGTCCTCTTATTTGAGGACGCAGAAAAGGGTTGGCGAGTGGATTTACCCATCTCGCACCCACGGCAGACTGCGTGGGCCGTGGTGGAGCTATCTATGTCCATGCCAGTAGTGGCAGAGGGACCATGCGCCTTCAGCGCTGCAGAGGAGATGTGTCCCATGCGTTGATGCCAGATATCAAGTGTGGCAGCATTTGATTTTGTGTGGGCGTTGAGGCCGATGCTGGCTGCGTCCAACCAGTACAGGTTGTCCTCAAGGTAGCCTTTGGCCACACACTTTTGGTTGACAGATATTTTAAATGAGCCACTGTCAAAGGCAATCTCAGCACCTTTTTGTGCTAGGGCGCGCGTCGACAAGAAGCGCGTCTTCACCTGTGGTAGGTGTAGCACATTACTGAGGGTGATAGAGATACCCTGGCTCGTTGTAAAGACGACAGACCCGACACCCACTTGGTCTATAGTGGACTTATCACCCAGGCGTACAGTGCCTTTGGTTGGGGTGTAGTCCTTGAAGTCAGACCGATGTGGGGTGATGTGGTGAGTGGCACCACTGTCCATCATCCAACGCACACGCGAGGCAGCATACAAGGCAACACCAATTGATTCAGAGGCCCAGTCTATGGCGGGCTCTTCAACCTCCTTAATGGAGGCGGTGGTAGGTACAAGAATGTGACTATTGGCAGCCTTGTTGCCTGCTTTCTCCTTCTCCTTTGCGTCAGCCTCATCCTTCTTCCTCTTCCTGCAATCAGGCTTGATATGGCCCTTTTTGTTGCAGTAGTGGCAAGTGAGACCAGAGTGGTCCTTCTTGCCCTTCTTGCCCGTCGACTTGACGGGGGCCACCTTGTTGAGGGAGGAGCCAGAGGGCCCAGAGCGACGAGCCTCTTCCGACACTATGCGCGCAATTATTTCAGCGTGCTTGAGTGTGGAGGGGGCCCCACTGGCGAGGATCGTTGAGGCCAACACCTCATAAGAGGGCGGCAGTGCGTGGAGGAGAATGAGGCAGTATTGGACGTCAGAGACACCCATCTGCGCGTTGGAAAGGGCAACCCTAAGCTCATTGAGCTTGGCCAGCTGAGCAGCCATGGGTGCGGAGTCGTTGAGGCGGGCTTGTGTTATCTGAATCCACAAGTTAAAGATGGTGGTGCTGCCCGAAGCACCTCCATATACGTCCTTGAGCTTGGCCCATTTGTCCTTAAAGGTAGGATAGGCAGTGTTATCTGCCACAAGCGAGTAGACATCTGGTTTGAGGTAGAGGCGGAGGTACGCCTTGGAACGACGCTGGACTGAGTCCCACTCATCGGTAGTGATACCAGATGGGGGTGTATCCAGAGTGAACACATCCTCAGCTTCGTGCAGCGTGAGGATGGCCTCAATGGTGCCAGACCATTCGTTCCAACCAGTGCCATCAAACTGTTCAAGGCGGATGCCAGAGGGCATACCGAATGTTGCACCATACGCGGCAGATACGCGTGTGGAAGGTGTGGATCCAGAGGGAGGAGGGAGTGAGCCTCCTGCAGAGCCACCGGTGGGGCTGGGAGGAGCACCAGCACCAGCAGCAGGGGTAGATGAAGAGCCAGACATTGGGATGATTTATCTATCGCCGAGGAGCAGTCAGCGATAGTGCTTCATAGTTTGCAAGACAAAGATAGAGGGGGATACCACTCCTGTCTGTGATTCTGTAAGGCCAGAACACTAACGCGTCCTGCCTCCTGATAGTATGCCAGTGATACAAGGGCTAGGCCCAGGTTGAGAGAGTCCCTTTGCCATACCATGAGCTAGCTGCCAGCCAGGATGTGTCTAAGACACAGCTCAAATGGTTTGCGTCAGGGGGAAGGTGAAGGGATTGCTTTCAGAGCCCAAGGCTGTCTACCTCAGCCTTCTCGGCCTGTTGGTTGCCTCATCGCCACAAGTGGCTTTACTGAATCCTTTCCCATTGCCGCTACAAGGCAGGTATCTGGTTGCAGAACACCATAAGGTGAACACCCCCCAGAGCCTGAACCAGGTTTTACACTCCCATGGTGAGGAGATCCTGCGCCCAGTGTGGAGCACCAGAGACAGCTGGCGCTAAGCTCCACAATACACAGCCCAGTGGGCCATGCACGCCTGGATATTTTGAAGTTAAGGGGCTACCAGACCCAGTCTCCTTGCGCATAGCGCAGGGGCTAGGAAAACAGTAGGGGTGAAAGTAGGACTACTGGGCAGTACATACACAGGAGGTTCCTCAGCAGAGACAAGTGGCGCCCCACTGTCCTCTGCCTTGGGCAAGGCTGGTAAGGCCCCAGACAGACCTTAGCCTGGTGTGTCCTCCTAGGAAGACAGTGACCAGCCAAGTGGAGTGGCTAGGGCACCAGGGCCCATAACCTGATGAACAGCACAGATAGAGAGCATACTCACAGAGGGCAAAGGTGTCTGTGGTGAGATATGCAAGAGTGCTTGAAGCAGCAACAGGGGGTCAGGCAAGTGAAGCAAGAGAGATTGTCTGGCACACAGCAGTGAGAGAACTGATGATAGTATTATAGAAGAGAAGACATACCTGGCACACAGCAGTGAGAGAACTGATGTGGACCAGGGCGTACAAGCAGTCTACTTATACTGTACAGAGGCGTGACACTAGTACAAGGGAAGTAACTACAGGTCACAAAATACAAGGAGCGCGTTGTTCTACAACAGGACAAAGGAGTGTGCATATGGAGAACAAGGCGTATAGAACAAGAAGGGTCCAGACTAAGATGATATCACAATAAGGATATATCTAAAGGAAGAACAAAGACGTAGTACAATGACAAGTCCAGAGGAGTCCGCATGATGTCATAGTACATGATGTCATAGGTGACGCAATGATAAGTAATAGATTGTACAGATCAAACAGTATCTAATCTACAAGTCCTATATATCTAATCTAAAGCAGTCCATGCTGCAAGTCCGGTCCGTACGAGCCGCTAAGTGCGCAAGGGTCACTTATCAACAGTAAGCTCCCTCCCTCTGATGTAACAATATCAGTTCTCACTGCTTGTGTGCCAGACACTTCTGCTTCACTTGCTTGACACAACCCTCTGCTGCTATCCAGCTGCCTCCAGTATCTCACCACAGTCTACTTTGTCACTGTGAGTATTGGTTATGTCCTTGCTGTTCATCAGGACTCAGAGTAAAATGCAACTGGATGGAGTTTTTGATCTTCCCCCTTTTGGTTTAATACAGCTCCCAGGGCATAACTGGAGGCATCCACTTCAATTTCAAAAGGTTGATCCAATTGGGGAAATAGAAGTACCAGTTCCCTGCTAATCTGGTCTTTGATAGTATTGAATGCTTTTTGTCTCACCTCTGTCCAATTCCATGGGGTATCCTTTTTTGTGAGGTTGTGTAGGGGTCTTGCAATAGTTGAGAACCCTTTTATGAAACGTCTATAAAAATTGCAAAATCCCAGGAAGGCCCATACTTCCTTGAGTGATTTTGGTGCCTTCTAGTTGTGTACCCCCTGGACTTTGATGGGGTCCATGCATAGTTTGCCATTCCCAATGATGAGCCCTAGGTATTCCACCTTGTGGACTTCAAACACACATTTTTCTGGTTTGATGTAAAGATCGTGTTCATTACATAGGTCCAATACTTGATGTAATACGCGTCAATGGTGTTCAAGATTATCGGGTGTTGCAATTAGGATGTCGTCCATGTATACAATGACCTCTCCTGTTAACACCAGCTCTCAGAAGATGGTGTCCATCATAGTTTGAAAGGTACTAGGGGAATTTGTTAAGCTGAAGAACATCACCCTTGGTTTGAATAACCCTTGATTGGTTTTGAACGCCACCTTCCATTTGTCCCCCTTCTTGATGCAAATATTATTGTATCCCCATTGTATATCCAGTTTTGAATAGAGTCACACGTCCCAAATCCGATCAATGAGTTCAGGGATAAGGGGGAGTGGGTAGTGGTTTTTCACAGTGATGTCGTTAAGGTGGCGGTAATCCTGTACTGGGCGCAGTTTCCCATCCTTTTTCTTGATGAAGAAGAATGGGGACACATAGGGGGATTTCAATGGTTGGATATACTCTTTCCTTAGGTATTCAGTGATGAACTCTGAGAGTATTTTGGTTTCTGGGGTGATGAACAGCACAGATAGAGAGCATACTCACAGTGGCAAAGGTGACTGTGGTGAGATATGCAGAGAGTGCTTGAAGCAGCAACAGGGGTTGTCTTAGAAGTGAAGCAGAGGGTGTCTGGCACACAGCAGAGTGAGAACTGATGTGGACCATGTTGATAAGTGACCCTTGCGCACTTAGTGGCTCTAACGGACCAGACTTACAGATATGGACTGCTGTAGATTAATTAGGACCGCTTTAGATTAGATTTGATCTGTACAATCTTGGACACCTTGTATTTTCTTATCTATGACATCACTGTACCATGACATCATGCGGACTCCTCTAGAACTGTCATTGTACTACACCTTTGTTCTCTCTTTAGATATATCCTTATTGTGATGTCACTATGATATCATCTTAGTCTGGACTTTCTTTGTTCTTACGCTCCTTGTTCTCCATTTGTACATCACTTTTGTCCACATGTAGAACAACGTCTCTTGTACTATGTGACTCTATGTTACATCCCTTGTAGTAGTGTCACTCCTGTAAACAGTATAAGTACTGTACCATGTACACTCCTGGTCCACATCAGTTCTCACTGTTTGTGTGCCAGACTTCTCTAGCTTCACTCTGCCTGACAACCCCCTGTTGCTGCTTCAAGTACTCCCTGCATATCTCACCACAGTCATCCTTGTCACTGTGAGTATGCTCTCTATCTGTACTGTTCATCAGACCAGAGCATACAGAGTACTCTACTTATACTATACAGAGGTGTGACACTATTACAAGGACAGTAACATAGAGTCACAGAATACAAGGAGTATTATTCTACATACAGGACAAAAGGAATGTACCAAAGGAGAACAAGGCGACCAGAACAAAGAAAGTCTAGACAAGTATGATATCATAGTGACATCACAATAAAGATAATGCCACAAAGAGAACAAAGGATGGAGCACAATGTAATGTCCAGAGTGTTCTACATGATGTCATTGTACATGATGTCATAGATAAGCTAAGAAGTCCGAGATTGTACAGATCATCTAATCTACAGGTCCAATATATCTTATCTAAAGCAGTCCATATCTGCAAGTCCATTAGAGCTGCTAAGTGCACACAGGCTACTTATCAACATGGGGCTGTTAACAGGTATACTTTACAGTTCATGGTTTCAGGGGCATTTGGAACAAGGTCTATGGCATGGTCCCACGTCCTTGATGGAGGGAAGCATTGCAATGCTTCTTCACTGAACACCTTCCAATGTTTCCAGTACTCTTTGGGAACCATCTCTTCGAAGGTCCTCTGGGGTTTTTGCCGCTTCTCATTGAGCTAATTCCGATGCCGTGGTGGTTTTCCGCAATCAGATGTATGGGTCATCTTCTTGTTCTAGTTGTTCCCAGGCCAATTTGTTGAGTTGGTACATCTCCAATGCCTTAATGGTAGATTCCATGGGCATGGCTTCATCCGACAAATTGAGACTGGTAATAACAACTGGCTGAAACTCCTCATCAATAGTGGTGTCTCTCCAATGGAATTTTGGTTTGAAGGCTGTGAACCAGGGGTATCCCAGGATTACTTCGTTGTTTCCTAAATCAGTGATGAGGAAACAGAGGTTTTGGGTTCACTCCCCAGTTCAGACTGTTAAATCTGTAAAGGATGTGATTACTCCTCCCTGGTTATGGGTTCTGTCTATGTTCCATATTTTGATGGGTCGTTCCATAGGGAGATAAGCAATTTTGAGTCTTTTCAGGAGGTTTGTACTTATAAAGTTATCAGTTGCTCCAGAGTCAATGAGAATGTTTCATTTGGCCATCGCGTGTGCAGATTTGAAAAGAACTGGAATTTGCATGGATCAAAATCTGCTATTGTACATGCTAAGTTTAAGTGCTTTAGCCCAGGCCGCTGGGTTCAAGCATTCAGAAAATCCTTTTTCTGCCCAAATAGCTTATCCACCATGAGTTTGTGGACTTCAGGGCTTTGTGCAAACAGAGCAGCAACTTGTGCTTCTGCTTGTTCTTCATTTGAGAGGGGTTGTGAGGCCATCATAGAAATGGTGGCCGTAGTTGGGGAAGTGGTGTCTGCAACTTTGGCAGTTGTCACTGGTTTTTGAGGGCAGAATCGTGAAATGTGTCCTTGTCCTCAGCATTGGAAGCACCTTCCTTCTTTTTGAAGTTGCTTCTTTTCTTTGTCTGTCATAGCTGCACAAGCTCTGGTATGGCTGACATCCATTGTGTTTAGGTCTCTGTTTTTATTCAGGGTTGACAGCCATTGGTCATGAGAGGCTCCTCCTCTTTTATTGTTTCTTCCCTTGGTGAGTTTATCTTTGAGGAGAAGGTACTCTGCTTGTTGAAGGGTGACTGCAGCTTTCCAATCATCCCACATTATTGGGTGGTGGAACTTGATCGTGTTTACCACCAATGCTCCTGGTAATCCCTTCTGAAAGATTTCCAGGGTGGTGGCCTCATCTTTGTTGTACCCCACTTTGTTTGCCAAGTTAGAAAACTTGGCAATGTATGTGTCAATGTCTTCTTTATCCATTTGAAGTGTCTGGATAGTGTGTCATGCCTTCTGTTGTTGGGTAGTGTCGGTATAGGCTTGAATGAAGCGTGTTTCTATGGTATTCCATAGGTTTTCAGCATTCATTGCCACTCCTCTGGCCAGTTGGTCTACCAGCCATTGGATCTGTTCTTCTACTCAATTGTCTACCAATGGCCCTTGGATATAGGATAGCAGGGTCATGGCTCACGAATAGGGGAGCACTAGTTGTTGAACATGCAGGTTCATTCCTTGATAGAGGGCAAAGGCATTGAGAAATGCTCGGCTGGTTTCTCAATCTCCAGTGAATTCTGGGGGTGGATTCCCTCCAAGTCGTCCATTTGGTGGAGGTCCGCCGGCTGCAGTGCCACCTCCACCTCCAGGTGCACCACCTCCACCTCCAGGCACACTGCCTCCAGGATTGCCTCCTGCACTTCCTGAAGGGCCACTTCCACCTGTCAGCATACTTCCTCCCAAAGGATGTCCTCCACTACTTGAAGGATGTGCCATTGTTGATGTGCTTGTGGTGGGTTGTCCTCCTGTAGTGCTGGTGAGGGTGGTCGAGAGTTGTGTGGTGGACATGTTGGCATACAACGCAAAGTCAACTGGTCTTGTAATGGTAGGGGTATGTGCTGGGTTGTTTTCGTCTTCTGAGTTGGTGTCAGGTTCTTTGATGTCGGAGTTGGAGTCGATGGCTTGGATGTTTCCTTTTCCTGGTCCTAATCCGAGGGACTGTGGTACTGGTTTAATGGAATACCAGGACTGCTTTCTGTCGGAGTAGGCAATATAAGCCCAGATGTGTTGGTCTTCGATGTATTCAATGGGTTTGTAAGTATTTTTGTCAGGGTTGAAGACGTAGTATCCTTTGTTGTGAGGGGTATTCCTCCAGACAGCCGTTCCTTTGATTGAAGGTCGGAGGTTGTCATGGGGGTATTGTTCCAGGAATTCCTGGACAAACTTGGTTTGGCTTCAGCTGGTGAGAGCCACAGTGTGCAAGGAGACTAGACTTGATGTAATGCCACTACAGGGGTGTTAGGTACAACCTGTACCAAGTCAGTCAATACGTGACAGTACAAGCTCAGTGGCTTGACTTCAGTAGGGTGATGCACAAGGATCACAAGGACATGAGTCACTTGGATCGTAGAGGGGAAGGCTAAGATGTGAAGGTCTAGCAAAAACAGGGGGGTCACGAGACAGGGAAAGCACTGAGGCGTCCATTGTTAGACAAGTGTAGTGATTACACAAGAAGTCTAGTCTACCATACAAACTAGATAGAGCTAGGTTTAAATAGGGGAAACCCTGTATGGTTCCTACAAACAGATGGTGCCATCACCAGATCAAGAAACAATGGGAAACACATGAAAGGAACTAAGTAGAATCATAAGTGGAACAAAGGCGAATCACATGGGCTTGCACATGAGTGGGAATGAAGCAGAAACTAGCACATGTCAAGCTTTATCAAAAGAGTCCATCGATAAGCAAGGTGTGCAATAGGAACTGGGTAAATTTATTGTCCACGTAATCATACAGGGCTCATATAGTATTGGGAGGGGAATGACAAGATAAGGGAAGAATGAGTCTGGAAGATAAGAAATCGTAACATGGGTACTGTGTTTATCACGACCCAACATCCAGTTCTACTGTCTTGTCCTATGAAGTACCACTGTTGAGTGGATTCTTCATATTCAATGGTGAGGTATTGATTGCCTAGGTTATCATATACCCAATAGCCTTCCTCATCATCAATTTCTTCCCAAAGGGCTGCTCCTTTGATATGAGTGGGGAGGTCATCTTTTGTCTGTCTGTCAATGGGGAATGGTTTGAATCCAGCCACAGAACAGGACTGGGTCAATCTTCTGTGCTTTGTCAGGTTGACTAGCTTTCATAGACTTGTCTTAATGTTATGTCACAGTAGGGACATCTGCTCAACTTGAGCAAATGCCACTAGGTTGACAAAGCACAAGATAAGTCATATTCTCTAAGTCAGAGATAACTTAGAGATCTGTCAAGAGTTAGCCTACTCGCAAGGTATTTAAGAGTACTAAGTTTGAAGAAAACTTAGAGAGCTTCTGATGAGAGTAGAGGAGTTCAAAGTTCAAGTCTTGTTCACCAAGTACCATAGGATACAAGAAGACAAGTCTGAGGCCTACAGCCCACAGACATCTTAGTACTTATAGTAAAGAGAACAGTAGGAGTCCTGAATACCATAAGTAGGCAGTCCGAGTCATGATGAGTCATAGTACTGTAAAGGACAAGTCATGGGAAATACTAGGACTGCACACCAAGTCATAAAGTAAAGAACAATAAGCAGCCTACATCATAGGACTGTGCACCCTGGAGAACAAGTCTTAAAATAGGACTAGCATAGGGCTAGCCCCTCGTATGAGTCAACAATAGAGACATGCAAGTCATCTCTGAGACAACTGTGGGTCTGAGAATAAAAATAGAAATGAGTCACAATGACTCTACACATACAGTACCATCACATGGTACCAGCCAGTCACAAGACAAGGAGAATAAACAAGAAGAAAAAGAGTAAGGTGAACCATGGATGTAACATATTGCCCTCCTGAAAGATCATGCGATCTTGCCTTGCTGTCCCTGACCAAAGGGATGCAACAGGCATCCAATTTACCTTGAGATAATCAATGAAGCTCTGGGGAGCCTTGGGATTGGCCTGCATTTCCTCCCACCAGTAATCAAATTCTTTTTGGTTGTGTGTTTTTACCCATTCCCACACACGTTCCCAAAGTTTCAGGAATTCTTCCATGCAGAAGTGCATCTGCATTGTGCAGAGCATGTGCCACCAGCACAGTAGAAGTGTGCACTCCAAGTATATGGCCTTAATTGCATTCATTTGCACTTGGTCGCAATTGCTCATCACAATCGTGGGTGTGATCTCTGGGCTCTGCTTTTTTACAAAATTTAGGAAATATGTTGTTGTCACTTCCATGCCATTTGATGACAACATCCAGGCAACAGGAACACCTGTGGAGTGGAAATGAAGTAAGTATCCAAAAGTGGCAAATCACCACAAAGTGTAACGTCGTCACAACGTTAGCTCGACTTGAGCTCAGTGGAGGCGGCAACAACTCAGCTAATGTGCTAGTACAACGACGCGAAGGTCCGTACTCTTGCCTTGATGAATACACGGAGGTACACCGGCAAGATCCGATATTCTAATAGATGGTCACAACGGAAGTTGGACGTGACTCTGTAGATCTCGAGAGAGAGAGAGAGAGAGAGAGATATGGCGAATGAAAAGAAGTGACGATTCAAGAAGACCAAGATGGCATATCTTGGTCTTCACAAGACAGGTTATATACAAGTCGAGCAGGCTTTCAAGCGCTGCTATGAGTCACCGTAGGTAGCGTCCAACGTATCGCAGAAACATCTCGAACCCTAATACTACTAGTACTCGTACTAGTGGCGTCCGTCATCAGTCAGCTATCAGTACCGTATCTCCTATCGTGCTACCGTATCACCATGCGATATCGAGTAAGTCCGCAACTAATATACCTTACCGCCGTAGTTGCAACCGGTACAGTAAGGGTTCGAATCAAGACGTAACACAAAGTGCACCATGACCCCATGAATTCCTCACAAGCAGGGTGAAAAGCTGTAGCCCCATATATTGAGTAGTATTGTGAGTGGCATCAATAGATAAAAAATTCAAGCCCAGTGCTCAGAATCTCTCCTTCTGAAATTCTGTTTGAATACACAATACAAACAAATCTGGGGATAACCCAGATTCAAGTGGGGGAGGGTCCAGCTTGTCCTTCAGAACTGCCATGCTACCAGCTTGCTGGAGCTGGGTGACCCATAACCTCACAGAGATTACATCATTATCGTTAAGATGGATCTCCTTGTTCTCCACAATCTGACAAAGGCAGCGGATGTTGCTCATTGTAATATGGTAGTTGTGTTGACTTCTAGTGCATGATTCCTGCACATGTTTTAGCTAGTGACAATAAATGTCAGCTGAAAATGAAAACATAATTGCCACGCACAATAGCCTTTGGGTCAATCCCAGTGTGAACCATTTCCATGACAAGGTCTTTAGTCATATCCAAGAGTCTGGTGAACTGTAGATTCTCATCACCAAGTGAGTGATTGTGTTGGTCCTCATACCTCCCAAGAATTGTCTTGGTGCGTGGATATCGCTTGATCATCAAGCAACACTGGCAGCCCATCTTCTTAGATGGGATCTTCCTCTCCCAGTTGTTAATGTTCTTGTAATTGCGCTTCCTGCCTGTGTGTTCTCTTGCGCACCTGTACATGCAGTGTTCCCACCAGATTGGTGAATCTGACTGCATGACTTGACTCACAACAAGCTTGATCGTCTTGTCACACTCCTCAGCTGCGAGCCAGGCCAGGAACTCGGGCTCATTGGCCCATTCCCATGTCATCCTGCCCTTCTCTCTGTCATACATGATGCTCCTGCATGGCAATTTCATAATGGTGACTTCTGGTGCCTTTCACTTGTGCATGCAGTACACATATGTGTTTTCAGTGATTGGGGGGCCAATGGGAATTTCCAGGGTGGACATAAATAGTGGGGGGTTGGGAAGGTGGTTGGAATTGTTCACCCATCCTTCCCACCTAAACGTGCATAACAATGATACATGGACATGTGCCAATACACAGACACACATTATTTATGTGTTGTTTGCATTTACATTTATTTTATTTTAGTTTTTATTTTATGTATTTACTTTATGAAAATAAAATTTGAGTGCAAAAGAAAAAGTAAAGAAAGCAGAGTTTAAATCTGAGTGGCAGAGAAGCAGTAAAAGCGGGCTGGATTGTGGGAAATGATGCAAAATTCTAAAGACTCTTAGTGACTGAAAAGTCAAATATAAGCAATGAAACAAGTTGTGTTAAACTTGTGTCATTTTGCTGATGCCATAGTATGAGTGCCAATCAGTTTCACAAACTCGAATGGTGGTAGTTATCTTCAGCTAACAGGAAAGACGTACATGTAATAGGTCTAGAGTGATACATATCGCAATTTCCTAAACGAAACATAGTGGTCGTCTGTACTACATGGTTTGACATTACCGACAAGGGGACATAAGTACATACGAGATCGAGGAGTTAGAACCGTGCGGCAGCAAGGGCGCAGTAAAGCCCATTAGCCTCTTCAAACCGCGAGTTGCGCAACGCAAAATGAGCGATCTCGGCCGAATCAGCGTCAGACGCAGCATCAACAACATTGAGCTTCAGAAGTGCACTGAAGAAGCGGCAGAGCTAAACATCAAAGTCAGTGACTGTGTCGTGCAAGAAATAGAACTAAATACATTCTGCACACCCTTAGCAAAGCGATCGTCGCTAATCAGCCCATCCCTCTCATCATGTTCAGCGCGGTCCAACCACAGAATACATTGATGGATGAGCGGCCCAAGCACGTCCATGCGCACGATGTCAGCAACGGTAACCTTTCCTCCGGTGATAGAGTCCGTTGCTGGAGTTGCATCGCGTAAAAGACGACCGATGACATCGAATGTTGGAAGAGTAGGGGAGAGTTGTGTAAGAACATCTAGGAACGCGCCAGACGCATCGGACGGTGGAAGAGTAAGAAGGGAGACTAGTAGGGGAGTGGCGATGGTCGGATTGTGCGCTATGATGGGTGGAATATCAAGGGAGATCAACACAGAAGGCGAGGTTAGTTGAGGAATTAAAGGACCAAGTATCTGAGGGAGCAATTCAATAACAACAGGATACAAGAATAGAATGACCCACACGCTGCTCAGAAAGTGTAAGCACGCGCTCACGGGCTGCTAGGAGTAGTTTCAATCCCTCTGATAGAAGCTGTGTCCCCTCATCCTCCTCCGGCGAAACCGGCCCATCCTTGTTCGGGTTGAGTGCCTTGGTTTTGTCACGATCTTGCGTATGGACATATGCAGAAGGACAAGGAGAGTCCTCAGGGAGCCTAAGGAGCGTAAGAGGGCACATTGCAATAGGAGTAAATTACATGGGTACGAACGAGTCAGGAGATACCTTCTCCTCGTCCAGAACCAAATTCGCGGCTCTTAACTTGGGCGGCAGAGACTCTCTGGCCAACGTACTCGGAGGGTAAGGCCCAAGCTACACAATAACTGTGATAAACTGCTATAGGACAGAATGTACATATTCAGCTCTTACATGGTCGCCGTCACCTTTGAGAACTTTCCAGAGGACCCAAACCAACTGCTCGTTGTCGCTCGTCTTTCCCTCCCCGGCCAACTGGACCGCAAAATTGCGTTCTTTTGTGAAGGTATCGAAAAGAGCAGACTTGAAGGGATTAATAGAAATGGGATGCGGGGCATATAGGGAGTACAGTATATATGCCACGAGGATTCGTTGCGGGAGCTTCTGACACGGCAAAGATAGAGACGGCGAGGTCAAGGGTGGCATGTCAGCACAATAGTTCTTTTGTCATGCGACGCACTGACTTCAGATCGTGGTGAGCCGAGGACGGGCAGGAGCGCATCGAGAGCCAGCTGGAAGCGCGCAGTGGGTTGTACAAGCTGAAAGAAGGCCTGAGCGGCGGTAGAGCATGTATTAGAGCAAGCCTTAGAAAGCAGATGACCGACGGAGGTGTAGAGCGGGTCGGCGTGACCCTGAGCCGCAAGCGACTGCTGGGCGTGATAGGCGGCTGCATGCATGACTTGGCCTTGGCCAACTGGCGCTATTCTCCGCGACCCGTAATAACGACAAGAACGAAGGAGAGGGGGGATTCGCAAAAATTGAACGTAAAATAGACAAAGAAGGCCGCGGTCGACGAGACAACTGATTCGGAGCAAGGTAAAGCAGTCACGAGCGAGAGTACAGTACGACAACGACGATCTTGTTGTCTCTTATTTACAGTACTCGAACATGTCGGCCCAGTCTCAGTCTCAATCTCAATCGTCGTCTCACGGCCCCTTCCATCCTCGCGGGAGTGCACGCGCTCGTTCCCGTGGGGGACTTGGCAAACATTTACGCGCTCGTGGGCGTGGACATAGAGGCGGGCGTCCAGCTGAGTTTAAGGAACGATTATTGCTCGAAAGCGAACGACCCGATGAACTCGATGAAGAAGAAGTCGCAGAGCTGAATGCACGCTACGCAAAGCGAACTCTTAGCACTAACGCAGATCGTTATGAAGAACCCGAGCCGGAGATCGACTCTGATGGTACAGTAATCAGCCCGACGGTGTAGGCATTATTAAAGCGATCCCACCTTTCCAACAGGACAACCCATTGCGGATCTTGAGGTCGATCTAAGCGTGTTTCTCGCACGACAACGCTTGGAAGATTCGTCCAAACCGTTGTTTGGTCAGGCTACGACCGACGACGATGACGACGTTGACCCCTCACTAGCACATATTATCCCGAACTCATCTATCAAACGTCCATCAACGAAAGGAAAAGCCCAACAAATCGAGTGGGATGCCTCCCTTGAAGAAATGGAGCACAACAAGAACGTTGCTCAAGCACGGTCTGGTAAATAATTTCACCGAACACCTCCAAGCGGCTGATAAGTTCTGTCTTCCAGACATGAAGGAGCGACTACGGGCTAATGCCGCCCGTCAAATGGGAAAAACGGCAACCAGAGAACACGTTGGCCGACAGGGTTCGAGGTCGTTTGTGTTCCCGCGACGTTTTTTTTACTAACGTTTCACATCATCACGCCAGCAAAATCCCTGAAAGAAGCGCCCCCACTCCCTCAAAATCCCTCTCTCCCTGCAAAGTCTCCGAAAGCCGAAATGGAAGATTTTTTGGACAACTTGCTCAACTGATGAGGTCTGGTCACAGTTTGAGAGTTTCCACACCCATTTTTCTACGACTTACGTTGTTCTTTTCATTCTTCACGACGGACTGTAGCACCGCATGGTCACCTTATCAGCCCGAAGGTGTCTAGTTTTTACTGTAGAATTGTGGTGCTTTTTTCGTCGAGTACCCAGCGTTTTGCAGTGACGAGAACGCAACTCATGGATGTGATGCTCATCGAAGATAATGAGCTCTCG